>JAOUWY010000030.1:15394308-15409660 GCA_025728095.1 Prietella phreatophila
TCTCACTGTTCAAATAAACCTACCATTAAAATTATAGACTGATCATTTCTTTGTCAGTGGGCAAACATACAAAATCAACAGGGGATCAAATACTTCTTTCCCTCACTCTAGACGTGTAGTAAGACTCTGGGCTCAGCAGATTAGTTAAGCTTTTATCATTTACTCTGGAATGTAAAATTTTCAGAGTGTTAAACATGCTTTTTGGCCATAATATCCATGGGTGTGTAACAGGGCTTTCACTGTTGGAGAGACTGATGACCCAAAACTCCCTCTATCAGAAGAACCAAGATGGCCACCAGGGTTATGACAGTTGCTTTGTCACAAAGCTACTACGTAACTATAGGTGCCATTTTCATTTCCCCCTTGGATTTGTTTCCATGGTTACAGGGTTATTCCAACAGGTACAGAAACTAATTAATGTTCACTTGTTTCATCTTATTTTTGCAGGTCTCATGCTGCTATTCTGAAAATCCCTAATGAACTTTTCTATGACAATGAGCTGCAAGTATTTGCAAATCAAATGGAGCGAGAGGCCTTCTGCAAGTGGGAGCACCTTCCGAAAAAGGTACTTCAATCTAATGCTTTGTAGTTGTTCCCATGAGAAATTTTTGCAGCTCTTGGCTATTCACAAGGTAATGTTATGACTGACGCCTGTGGAGGATGTGGCTTGTTATGGAGACTGTGTGCTGAATGTTCAATTTGGCAGCATTGTGTTTTTGACCAGGGCTTCCCAGTGATATTCCATGGGGTGATGGGAAAAGATGAGCGAGAAGCAAACAGTCCATCCTTTTTCAATGTGAGCGAGATAGAGGCCCTCATCGGCTACCTCAAAAAACTCATGCAAAGTCAGGGAAAGAAGGGTCTGCCCAAACTCAGTGCCAATGACATTGGCATTATTGCTCCATACAGGAAGCAAGTAAGAATACTCATAGCTAATTTTAGTATCTATGTGGATAGAATTTTGATTCATTAACTTGAAAATATATATATATTTTACCAGGTGGATAAAATGCAGAAAGCTCTCAAAGCAGTAAGAGAACTACATCAGTGGAAAGACATTAAGGTTTGTCAGCTATTTCCTTGTAGTAGCCTATATTTAGAGACCTGACAATGATAAGTTTCTGATTTTGGTAAACATGGTTATTTACATGTTGCTGATTATACACTCACAGAGCACTTTATTAGAAACACCTGTACACCTACACATTCATGCAGTTATTTATTGAGCCAATCATGTGGCAGCAGTGCAATTCATAAAATCATGCAGACATGGGCTGGCAGCTTCAGGTAATGTTCACATCAACCATGAAAATGGTGACAAAATGTTGACCGTGGTATGATTGTTGGTACCAGACAGGTTGGTTTGAGTATTTCTTTACCTGTTGATCTCCTGGGATTTTTACTCGCAACAGCTTCTAGAGTTCAATTAGAAAAAAGGTCAATGGAGAATGGCCAGACTGGTTCTGAAAAAAACACTACAGTAACTCAGATAATCAGCCTGTACAATTGTGGTGAGCAGAAAAGCATCTCAGGATGAGGCTGTAGTGGGCACAGGCTTACCAAAACTGGACAGCTGAAGACTGAAAAACCTAACCTAGTCTGATGACTCTCATTTCTGTTGAGGCACACAGATGGTTGGGTCAGAATTTGGCACCAGCAGGAATCCATGGACCCAACCTGCCTTGTGTCAACAGTCCAGGCTGGTGGAGGTGGTGTAATGGTGTGGGAAATGTTTTCTTGCACACTTTTGACCCGTTAATACCAATCAATCAACACTTGAATGCACACTATATTTGAGTATTGTTGCTGACCATGTGCATCCCTTTATGGCCACAATTTACCCAAATTCCTGCTTGATAATTCACTGTCACAAAGCAAAAGTCATCTCAACCCTTTTTGGATTGTGGTAGAACATTAAGTTTGCAGCATGTAAGTGCACCTAAAAAATCTGCAGGAATTGTGTGATGCAATCATGTCAACATGGACCAGAATCTCACAGGAATGTTTCCAACATCTTGTGGAATCCATGCCATAAAGAATTGAGGCTGTTTTGAGAGCAAAGGGAGGCCCTACCTAGTACTAGTAGAGTGTTCCTAATAAAATGGTGAGTGTATGTGAGAAAGTTTACATCAAAATGAGGCATGACTTATGTACCTGGTGCCACAGGTGGGCTCAGTGGAGGAGTTCCAGGGGCAGGAGAAAATGGTGATTATGGTATCTGCAGTCAGAAGCAGCAACAGCTATGTTAAGATGGACCAAGATTTTAACATTGGTTTCCTCACAAATGAGAAGGTATACCTGTTTTTGCCCTGTGGTTGGGGCATACTTTTAGGTCAGTATTAGATCAATACTGGTTAATGCTGAGTAAACCATTCTAAGGTGTACTAAAGTAATGGACTGGTAGATGTAGCATGTATTTTTTTCTTTCTTTATTTATTCCTGTATAAGAATTAAATAGTTTACTGTGTTGGACAGGTATTTGTAGTGCTTAGCATAGCATTAAGTTCTGTGTCTGAACCTTTTTCTCTTCTGCCACAGAGGTTTAATGTAGCCATGACCAGAGCCAAAGCTCTGCTTATTGTGGTAGGAAACCCTGTCATCCTGAGCAAGAATCCCACCTGGCAGAGGTAGGACATGATATCTTAAACATTTAGGACACATGTAGGAATTTCAAACTAGTTAATTATTTTCCAGTGCAAAACACCATACAATTATTCAGTAGTTAGACCCAATGTGCTAATCCATATACCGTGCCTTGTATAAGCATTCACACCCTTTGAACTTTTCCAAATTTTGTAGTGTTAGTAACTGAAATGGGTTCTTTTGTGTGTGATTCCTGGCATAAAAGCCCAGTTAAGCCCATTTCAATTCCAGATTGTAGCACTACAAATAGTGGAAAACCTCAAAAAGGCATGAATACTTTGTAGTTTGTAGGTATACAATTATTGCTCTGCACAATTTGTCATGCATGCTACAATCCAGTAACCAGTCCATGACCAAACTAATGTGGCCAGCGGTGGTCCTATGGCAGTCCCTTTCCACTGCACATGGTGTATGCTGATAATCTACATAGCAAATGTGGGGCTACAGTCAGTAATTGTATACCTATAAAGTGCACCTATGGGGTGTATCTGATAATGTGAACACTGAGTCTATATGGGTACGGATGACCAAATACAATTCTGTGTATATGTTAGGTTTTTTCAGTACTGTGAACAAGAGCAGGGCTACACTGGCTTTGACTACAAGGATTTTGAGGGGGAGGACGATGTGGTGACTCGACTGGCATCTTTAAAAATCCACACCTCTGCTGATGGTATGTATATTGCTCAGAAATATTCAGAGATATTGTTTTGTTTTCAGTCTTTTATCCATAAGAGTTCTCAGGAAGTAATGATGTTAATGAAGTAAGAATAATTCATTACAGTAATTTTGGTGACGTTCAAGTCAGTTTGTGTGTGTAGTGCTGATTATCACAGTATTCCTGATTCTATTGATGTAATGTGCAGAAAAACCTCTGGTGAGATGTACTCTTGTGCCAAATACTAATGCAACATCTCAAATGACAGAAATTTGAGAATGTACAAAACCAACATTGTTTCTCACTGTTTTACAGTGACAGGAGTGATTTGTCCACCCTGCACTAAAGAATGGAAGGATGGTTTTTAAAAAGGTTTTATTAGTTTAATGCAGTACAGTGGAAATACAAATAATTCTACACGCCCCTGTTAAAATGGCATGTTTTTATAAAATCATGATAAATCATGTTAGATCTTGTTCCAGCTTTGTGATTATAGCAACCAACAAAATTCAAATGAAAAACAAATTATTTTTTAGGGAACATAAACAACTTACAATAACCTTGTTGCATAAGTGCACACCCCTTAACTAATAGTTTGTTAAAGCACATTTTGCTTATAATATAGCACTCTCTTTTTGGGTAAGAGTCTCTTATTTCAAAATTGCTATAAAATTGTGAAGAGATCTCTTGTGCAGATTCCTCTTCGTCATTCCACAGGTTTTCCATAGGATTTAGGTCTGGACTTTGACTTGGTCATTCTGAAAATGTTGATCATCTTCTGAAGCATTTCTTAGTTGACTTGGATTTGTGCTTTGGGTCGTTATAGTACTGGAAGGTGACAATTTTCTTCATCAAAGAATGGCCAAGATACAGCCTCTGATCCAATTTTGGGTTGTCAGACATACAGTGAGGGGGAAAAAGTATTTGATCCCCTGCTGATTTTGTATGTTTGCCCACTGACAAAGAAATGATCAGTCTCTGTATGAATATCAATTATATTCGATCACTTTTGTGCAGCTTTGTCCATTGTTCATTTGAGCCAATGTTAGTAAGATTTGGACAAAATTTTAATGAGCAGTAGCGAAAAAAATCTGAATATTGTACATTTCAAAAGAGTGACTACTGCAATGGAGTCTTAATGTAAGATATGGTTTGTGATCAATATGAGGAGAGTAATCAATTATATCCATTTGAAAAGTGAACTACTGGTGGTGCTATACAGTTGGTCCTAGAGACCCCATAATTGATCAAGATACTATTCATGGTCATATCTTTGAGTGTGCCAAATTAAAATTTTTTCCTACTTACCGTTCATAGGGCTGCCATAGACTCCCAGTAGGGAATAATAATAGTAATAATAATAATAACTGGGAAACTAACTGATGCAATAGGTGCCTGCGCACCTTCGGTGCTTGGCCCATAATAAAGTAAGTCCTACAGCCAGATCTTTATTTGGGGTTAGAATCACTACATTGGTGCTAGGTGTATGATAATTATGTTTGAACATGAGCAAGATTGGTGTGATTTGGTTAATTCTGAGTCACATGCCCCATTATAGTTTTTATTGAATTTTGTTCGTTGCTAGATCACATTAAAAGATTGGAAAAGATCTGACGATCAATTTTAACATTGGTGTCTAGACATTTTCTATCAACTGTAGACATGATGAAATTCGAGGACACCTTTACCACCATAGCAGAATAGCTCCTGATGCGGACAACGTTTGGATGAGGACTGTAGACAATTCCCTTAATCAGAAAGCAGTTATTAAGCCTGACTTGTAAGTGCTACAAAGCTTGGATTGTTACTATAGACACAGGAAGGTTTCAGGAAATAGGGTGCTCATGTATCACATGCATCACACCCCATGATTATTATTTTGTCAGTTAGCCTGAATGTAGCTGAGAATTAAACCTCACAACCACAGTACAATACATTGCAACCACTAGACCAAAACATTGTCTTATTTTTTTATGAAGTTCCGGCAGATAATTTCTTACTCTCTACATATAGCTCCTGAACATGTCTAAAGACCTTGACACTGTCACGGCAACATTTTTGTTTGTCAAACATTTTCCACACATTCCCAGATCTCAGGGACATTTTATAGAAAGCAACATGTAAACTAACTAGCTATTTTACCTCCCGCCCCATCACTGTAATAAGCATAATGGGAGAAAAAAAAACAAATCTGCACAATTCAGATGTCATGCAAAAACATGTGGAAGCGGTCACGATTTACACATTTACGCCTGCATGTCATTAATGATTTGTGTGATTCTGTGTAGAAATAGAAGCGAGTGCAGTGCAAGAGCATGTGCATCCAGAGTGGAGGAATGAACAGTAACAATTCCCACAGATCAACCGTCGACCATGTGCGCAGTGAGAATCCGAGCTGTGGCCATTGCTGCACCTTCCTAAACTCCTCAGAGAGCTGCTAAGAGCAAAAAGACACTTTCAAAAGTTAATACCAACAATATTACCTGAAACATTTCCTCATGCTCTGATGCGATAAATATTTACATTTTCATATTAGATTATACATTTCCTACTTCAACTAAGGTACCATAAATTAAAAATCATCACAGATCATGTTCCATAAATTTATCCATAAAGTAAATTGAACAAAATTATCATCAAGCGCTTAGTACAAAATCATTTTGTGTGTTCATGAGTTCTTGCTTTCAGAGGGAATCATTGACCTTTGGAATATCTTTATAAGGCTACATGTAGTCCTTTTTGATCAATGCTTTTTGAGAAAAGTTTGTTTGTTTGTCTAGTTTAACAAATATGAGGTTTTGAGGTTGGTTTGTCTAGTTGAACATTTATGTGAACTTCTGATTTAAAGCCTTAATCAGTTCTAGTCCATTACAGAAACTGCTTGCATCGTTTGAGGGGGGGGGGACAATGCAATTTATTTAAGTTACACTGTTCCATGCTCTACAAAGACCATACATGTTCACACATCATATAATTACTGGAGTTGGGCAATAAATGCAATAAAACTTTTCTATAAAAATGTCTACATTCAATGTTTCCTTTTCCACTGCTGTCTAGGATCCTGAAAAGGCATCATACTATACTATACATACTATACAGAAGAGGCTTGTTCCAAAAACAAATTCATTTACTTAGAATTTATTCAATGTTCCGGACTTTCAGATGAAAAGTAAGATATTTTAGTAATCTGGAACTGCAAGTTATAACAAATGATCAGAGAAACAAACACACAAATTAAGTTTAGATATTGTGCTCCATTATTTTGTGTGCTATAATTGATCGAATGGTGCCGTTTGACTACTGAGCGAGACGTTCTGTCTTGCATCTCTGGCAAGTTCTAAATTCAGAACATTACTACACATTATCTCTGTACTTAGTTTGTATAGTTTACATTCTTAATCCAACTAGATTTAGATGCTACAAATGCAGAGCCACACAGTTGTTACTTTGAATATTTACTATACAGTTACTGAAGTCAGAGTGTAGAAAAACAAACAGCAGTGAGTTCAATCTTTAGCATTAAGACCGTGCTGTGAGAGGTTGATTTTTAATCACTTCTCATCTGAAAGGGGCAGTAATGTAAATTATTGATACAGAATCCTAGTAAAAGCTGTATCTGCGTATCATCCTTGCAAGCAAAAAAAAAAAGAGACAGTACAGAGGTTTCAGACCAACACCAATGTGACTGGCATGCAAGACTATAACACCACTTCAATAATATAACACCGACATCAATAATACATTCAGTGCTTTATCTACAGTGAAAATGGCCGACTCAAAAAGCAACTGAAGGCACAGAGGTCAATAGGAAGTATGCATGTAAAGGTGCACTCATACATGGTTTTTCTGTTTGTTTTAACTTATTTTTTTCCACATGACTGTATATGTATAAGTACACCCCATGGAAATTGTTTTTTTGTTGACATTTGGATGAGCTAACGTATTATCTTTGGAACAGTGCGTATTAATAAAGTTAATACACTATCAAATGACATACAGCTGACATTTTGTAGTCATCTTCACAATTTAAATGAACAAAAACCAGCTGTCACATGGAGAACTCCATAAAATTAGAATCAGGTGTTGAAGATTGGTGCCAGTGATCAGAACCTGCTTAGGGAATGAGTGTAGGTGGAACCTGCCTTATTTATACCTCTCTCATATCTAGTGTTCCCTTTGCTATTGAGGGGAGTAGTGTCATCATGCCAAGAGAGAGTTCTAGAAGGCCTTCAGGAAAAAAAAAAAAAAGGTTGTGGATGCCTAGGAGTCTGGCATGTGAAATTATGTGAAATATATCATTCGACTAAGGAAAATCATCTACAAGTGACGCAGATTTCAAATGACTGCCAATTTGTCCTGGACTGTCCGTCCCAGCATATTCAGCCCCAAGCAGACCGTCTGCTGCAAAAAGAAGTCTCTAAGAAGCCCGAAATTTCATCACAGGATCGGCTAGTAACTCTTGCAACTGTTGGTGTCCAAGTGCATGCTTCTACAATCACGAATATACAAATTTGACCTACATGGGAGACGTGCCAGGAAAAAGCCTTTGCTGTCTAAAAAGAACATTAAAGCAAGAATACAGTTTGTCAGGGAGTATAGAGGCAAAGACCAGGCCTTTTGGAATAATGTGCTCTGGCCAGACAAATCAAAGATTGAGTTGTCTGGCCACAGTAACAGCAGACGTGTTTGGCGCAGACCAAAGACAGCTTTTCAAGAGATACCAATTGTGAAGCATGGTGGTGGAAATGTTATGGTTTGGGGTTGCGTCGCTGCCTCAGGGACTGGACAGCTTGCATTCCTTGATCCAACTATGAATTCTGCATCATATCAAAAGAGTGCTTGAAGATAATGTGAGGCTATCTGTACAGAAGTTGAAGCTGAACCAAAAGTGGACCTTTCAATTGAATTCGGATTTGAATCCCATTGAAATGTTGTGGGAGGATTTGAAACTGGCCGTACATGCAAAACTCTATTGCAACTGAAAGCATATTTCATGGGACAGTGGTAAAAAATTCCAGCAAGTCAATGTCAGAGACCAGTGGACAATTAAGAAAGATGGCTACAAGAAGTTAATTCTGCTAAAGGGGGCAATACTAACTTCTGAGGTCAAGCAAGGGTGTTTCTTACTTTTTCCACAGAAGAACATCACATCTATTAAGGATTCCGTTAGGTGAATGATTGAAAGTTATTTTTCCTTGTGGTTTTGTTCAAGTAGATCAACTTCATTAGTGGGCAGTATTTCAAAGAGGATCAAAATATTTGCTTGTCCAAAAAAAAAAAAAAAAAGCCAGCAATTTCCATAGGGTGTGCTTATTTTGTTCACCATGTTTAGATGCTTTACTGATGCTGTAAAAGTTCAGTGTGCATAATGAGATTCTATAACCTAATTGAATATGTATGGTAGACATTGGGTTCTCCTGTTTGTTTGACTTTCACTGCATCTTTGCATACTGATCTGAGTACAATAGAATACAATCTCTCACCTACTGAAACACAGATCAGAGCAGCATCTAAATGGTATACATAAGTGTACATCCAGTATAGTCGGCCAACACACCAATGAGCAGGAAAAAAAAAGTTCAATTAACATTTCAGAGAAGCTCAACCATGTAAAATGACATTCGAATCCACAAAAAAACCCCCCATATATTTCAAAGCATCAATGCATAATGCTTTGTTAACTGGTAATTACTTATAACAAGTCTGAACAGTTCAATTGAACAATTCAGATGCCACATCTAGAAATAACAGCTATGATCAGGGTAGTGTCTAAACATGTACACTTGGTGTGAAATAATACAGCATAGTTTTTTATCTATCTATCCATCTATCTATCTCTTACTCAGGTGCAAATCTCACTTTGTAAAAAGTGTTACAGGCAAATAAAATAAAAATAACCAAGGCATCTTGTGCCAGCCTATTATGGTCAGTCTTGGTCCTTTTGCGATACACAGTACAGTACATAGATGCTGTTTGGTTACAAATCAGATGTTCTTTCATGGGCTGTTGAATCCCATTTATTTCTAGACATCAGCAGATGCTTCTGCAGGACTCAACAAAATCTCTCACAAGATCAAGCAGCCACTCCTCTTTTTCCTCTTCCGGACTTGCAGCGCAGCCCTTGTGGCCATTTCAAACACTTCCCTTACACCGTCCTTGGTCTTGGCTGAGCACTCCAGGTAACCGAAGGCACTAATACGGTTGGCCATGTCGCGGCCTTCCTCTGGCTTAACAGGCTCCTGCAATCAGGGCAGAACAAGTACAGGTGAGATGTTCAAGGACGGTTCTCTGTACAACATTTATAGTGTGTTTTGTGCATGGAGTGATTTTGGAAATTAACATGTTGTGGCCTGAAATGCAGATAAACGTATGCACTAAGGATCTTGTTTGAGACTGGCTACAGTATTACTTAAACAAAATCACACAGATTGTGTTTAATCTTTATTGTTCTGAGGAAATTGCAGCTAATATAATTTGTTGACTCATAAGATTCCTATTAGGATTAGAGGCTAGGCATTGCATAGCATGGTCAACTAATACACTGCTGTAGGGAGTTGCTGAATAGCACAAGGTGGGAAAAAAAAAACAGAAAGGCAGACTAAAGAATGCAGGCTAAAATGTACCTTGCTAGTCTGAAAATATTTCAGACTAGATGAAACCAGTTCTACAATAAGACTACAGAAAAGTCTTTAAGAAAATGTATTTAGCCTTTTTGGAACTTTATCACTTTGTATGAAGTGTAGAGTGCTGTGCTACAAATAAATAAATAAATAAATAAAAATTCCCACTCCTGCTTGCTCCAGAAGGAATTTCTACTTTCTTCAGAGTTCAATAAAAAAACCCTTGCACTGGGTCATTGTGAACTCGGTCATGATCAGCACTGTGCAAAAGATTGCATTCACTACCCAAGCCAACTCAGCTAGTTTAGAGACTGTTGCATGCCAGATCACCAAGGCAGCATTTAACTAGTTTTTACTATGGCAAAAATGACTATTCCACTACTTTTTGAGTTACTAGTAAAAATGAAGAATTGGGCAATCTCTAACGTAGGCTGAATTTAGGTCTAGTGCTACAGCAGAGTAGCCAGCCACAATAAACCCTTCTGTGAAAGAAGCACATCATTGAGCAGTGTACACACTTATTGCATCAGCCACTGACTCCTAGGTTTGGCAGGCAGCCAGCAGTTCTAGTGCAATATGTGCTTGAAACATGTCAAATGATGTTCATGCTTCACAAAGCAACAGTAATACCATTACCTAAGTGCTTTTTAATGGGGCTACTTTAAGCCATGATGAGGCCCACACACAGGGAACCTACCTGTTTCATCTTGGCCAGCTCTCTCCGAGTGTGGTCGTCATTCCGCAGGTCTTTCTTATTCCCCACCAAAATAATGGGAACATTAGGGCAAAAGTGTTTCACCTCTGGGGTCCACTTCTCTGGAATATTCTCTGAAGAAATGAACATGCATACACAATTTATAAGCATGGGAACAAATCATTCACTCATATTAAGACTTTAATGCAATTTCTGTCATGATCATTAATAGATATTACATCATAACTCTAGCACTATTAAAAGTTTCTCATGTTTATCACACCAACAGGACATATACTCATGGCTTCTGTGACTTACAGTGCTTCTGAATATGACCTGCTCTTAATTTGAAAAACAAACAAAAAAAAAACCAACACATCTTAGCAAGTGAAAATATTTTGAATATAGTCCAAGATATCTACAATAACCTATTATAACCTTACAATAAACCAAATAGATAAAATAAAGCTTTCTATACATTTTTCCAAGATAATAATCGTTTTATTCTGCCAGCTAAGGATCTAAGACAGACCTATAATAAGATCTATATACGTACCTCTCTTATAATAAGATCTATCTAATGTTAAGATCTAGAATATCTATTTATATAACATCTATATATAATAGATAATGTGATAGATAAGATCTATATACATCTCAGATAGGTCAGTCTTATTTTTATCCTAATGATAGCCGCCTTCACTTGCAGCAACACCTCTTTGGACCACATATTAAGAATTCCCACGAACAGCTACCATATGCAAATTCAATACTGTCAAATTATTTTAAGCCTGTGAAATTGGAGGGACTCTATATTTAAAAAAATGGCTTTAATTCCTAAATAGTTTATGCAATATTTTTGTTAAACCCCTGCTCAAAGTCTACACTTCAATCACATCTTGATTGCTTCATTTCAAATGTGGTGAACAGAGGTAAAATTAAACATGCTCACTGTCCAAATACTTATGGACCCAACTGTATATACACAGTATAAACAGTCGCAGAACAAAAACAACATAAGATTCAAGTATCCCAATATTTGCAGAAGAATAGGTGAAGAGTAAAACCATTATTATCTACAACAGATACAATAGTTTTTTTTTTCTTTCCATAAAAATCAGGGCTATGGTGACTCACTAAACCAAGTCAGAGCTTACATGCTATTCACACAGACAGACAGAATTTGACAGAGATGTGTTTCAGCGCCGATAAGAGGGAGAAAATGCGTATTTAGCTGAGCCACGAGAGCACTTGTACAATAAAGATGTTTATCTGGCCACCATAAATCTAGTACAGCATTAGCACACAGATGGAGCTGCCATGAAACCCTGCACATGACTCAGCTGAGGAACTGGTACAATAACCCCAGCTGAAGAGGAAAAACAAAAAAACTTGAAGGTAGGGATTCCATACATGCCCAAAGCAGAAAACAAGAATCTGATGGCCTGTATGTGAGAGACTTTTATAGATAAAACGTACCTAAACTGTCAGGACTGTCAATGGAGAAGCACATAAGGATGACATCAGTATCTGGGTAGGAAAGTGGTCTCAATCGGTCATAGTCCTCCTGACCTGCTGTGTCCCACAGTGCCAACTCCACCTGTCAGTAAAATATAAAGGAGAGATGGTGAAGTCTAAAAACATAGCAGAGTGAAACCTGCACTGCCACATATTCCCTGAATTCCTTTCATTTTGATCATAGGTAGCGTTTATAATGACAGCGTAATTTGGCATTCTGATAAAGACTCAAACACATACTAAGACATGAGGAAAGGTGCAACATTTCTGTTATGAACAGATCCGACTGAAAGCAGCTAACTGGCAATATTTCCAAGTGCTCATAGGCGTCTGCCATCATACTTGCAGATTGGAAACATGTCCAATAGGGGGCAGAAAATGAAAAATATATGAACTAAAAGCAAAAGTCAGCTATGTAAGTACTGTAAGCCAAGAGCTTCTGAAGCTGTAGGAAGACAAGACTAATTCATATTCCAAAATATTTATAGATGCTGACAAGCGGAGCTCTCGACCCTTCTCTCTCCCATCAGCACTTTGTTTGCTTAGTGCTCATTATAATGCCAACTCAGATTTATGCAGGACCTGCAGTAAGAATAATGAGTTGTATTGAACCTAAAAGCAGTCTTTACTGTCTATTAGTGCTGTGCAGGACCATGAGATACATATGAAAGATGAAATACATTTATGAAAGATGGTCAATTTCAAAGTTTTAAATGAGTTAAAAAAAAAAAAAAAAGTTTAGTTTCACATAATTTATGGATGCATCATTTTAATTGTATTGCCTTTACCCTAACACAATTAGGGCTGGGGAGAGGGACCCTCTCATGTCTGAAACAGCTTAACATATTCCATGAATTGGATCCATGACTACACTGTGCCTCCACATGAAAAAAAAAAATCCCAAATATCAGTTTTCAAATGACACAGTTTAATTGATTTCCATTCTCCTGGTTGTTAAGTTTGAGAATTAACTGTTAAACTCGTCACTTTTCATAATGTTTCTTTGGAATTGTCGCAAGCTTCTTAAGTACATGTCCAACTAGTCTTGTTAGATGCACTGTCGTTAGAACTACATTGTAGTCATTGATGCTTTTGTGACTGCTGGTTCAGGTGCTCTTGTTAACACTAATTGCATCATGGACTCTTAAGTGTTGGGACATACCAGTCCACAAACTGGTTGACTCTGCCAGGAGGTTGAGACTTGGCCTATGGTTTAGGACATGCCTGAAAACTATGCTTTTCTGCTGTCCCAGCTAAAGCAACGGTTAGACCAAATGCAAAGTGCATAGCTGTTTCTTATGTGTTAATAGTATTTACCTGTAATAATAATAATAATAATAATAATATTTTTAATCTAATGATGTTTGCATGTAGAAACTATCTTTGTGTTGAAAGTTCTTTGGTTTCCTTCTAACATAATGAGGACAAATGGACTTTACATTTGTGCAATCTTATATTTTTACCTCAAGGAAACGGGACATGGTTATAGGCAACAAGATGTTCTAACGAAAAGGTTTTTTTTTTTTTCGAGAATGGATGATTTGAAGACTCAAACTGTTCCCTTGTGGCTAAAACCTTAGTAGGAGCACTGAGACTTTGCATAGCTGAGTCATCCTTTGGGAGGAAACTGCTGGGACTGGAGCAGCTTCAACCATCCATATCCTAATCTTATTCTTGATAAGGATAGCCGTAAAACTTCAGACTGTGGACTAGCTTTTTTTTTTTTTTTTTGGAAGGTACTGTGTATACAAGCAGACATTGCAAGCAGGTTACTGAAACAGATATAGGATGCCTCCTTTTCTACTAAGTGCACAAGCTTCAGCACTAAACATTAAAAAGGTAGGGAAAAGGAGCTATTTTTAGAGACAGTGTGGAGGAAGAGTATACAATCCTTCCCTTTGGCCAGAGGGATTTAGGCTGAGATCAGAGTTTGTTGGAGCTCGGGAATGTTCGAGATCTCGTGTATGCTCGCTCTCAAGCAGGGTAGATTTGTGGAGCTTAGCCCCACACCGAGAATGAAAAAGGCAAAATGAGACTCCAGTGTGCCACTCTCCTTAATGTTCAGACAAAATCCTATACAACAGAAACATACGCACACACAGGAAGTGAACTGACCCGTTTATCAACCCATGAGGGTCACTGGGAGGGGGAATATCCACACATCCATATTCCCAAATCAAGCCAGGAAACAAGCAAGTACAGCCATTTCCTGTTATGGCCGTTCTTTGCGTGGCCTTAGCACTAGCCAGGGTAAGACTAGCAGCATCACTGTCCACCAAAGCTGGAACATGACTTATGACTGACCGCTGAATAACACCAAGTGTGCTGGGAACTTCAAGCATTGTTCAGGATTTGCAGCTCGGTGCTATGTGCTCCAAATGAGTTTATGTAAGGATCACACTAAAATCACAAACTCCACTCTTAGATTTGGATAAAATAAGGAGAAAATGTAAAAAAAAAAAAAAATTGCATCAATACGAAAAAGAAAGATTTGCCATTATCGGCATGTTCTGGCCTCCAGATGTCAGTTCTCATCACAACCCTCCTAATGTGCAGGATTGTTTAATCAGGTAATCTGCTTTGTGCAATCCCTGAAGTATATGAACATAAAATTAAGAGTTATAATTCAAACATTACGAACCCAGAACCATAACGAAAGCTTGGCAACAATTTCAGTGGAGGTCATACATAGCAAATATTTACTTACCGTAATTTCCGTACTCTAAGCCACTACTTTTTTCTCAGACTTTGAACACTGCGGCTTAAACAATGATGCGGCTAATTTATGGATTTTTACAGGTTAACGAGTTTCATGCCGCCAAAACATTTAGCCTCGTCACATCGGACCAATGAAATGACCAAACAGGTCACAGTGGACCAATGAAACTGTTCGAATTAAATCTAACGCGCTCACACTATATTCTTCAGATCAGTCATTTTGCGCTTCATGCACACCCCCTCCTCAGGGAAAACACACGAGGAAATGCAGATTGGTTGATGTCATGGCTCCGCCCCGTCTTGTCACGTGTGTTTTGGTATTGCCCGCAGCTGTTAGCAGTTCAGACTAATAACGCTTGTGTGTATATACACTGGGAGCAATGACACACACAACGCAGGTAATTAGATATAGAATTAGACAGTGAATATAGTTAGAGTCTTTGTTCATGCCATGTGTCTTAGTTCTTGTTCATGTTTCCTAGCCATAGTCCATGTCTGAGT
>JAOUWY010000030.1:15409760-15420298 GCA_025728095.1 Prietella phreatophila
TTAGCTTAGTTCATTGAGTTGGTCATGGTTCTTGTTTCTCGAGTCTGCTCTCCTCTGTTTCAATAAAAGCTCTCGTCCTAACTGCACTTGCACCCGTCCTGCTTCGTTTACGTCACGAATCGTGACAGTTACAACATGGACGCCTGCGGCTTATAGAGAAGTGCGGCCTATACATGTACAAAAATATTTTCTTTTTAAAATTAGCGGGTGCGGCTAATATTCAGGAGCGCTCAATAGTCCGAGAATTACGGTATTCATTTCTGCTTCAATCTAGACCATGGAAAGGTGTCGTATTGAATACTGATGGACAGATTTTAAAAAGAAAAATAGTATTTGGTTGTGCTACTCAAGTCTTGCTGGGCCAGATATGCTCTCGAACAAGAATACACATCTTAGTTAGCCATCCATTTAAAAGACTTGACTTGCTCGAGATGTTGCCTCCCCAGATGTTAAAAGGGACATGGACTTGCATGAAATCAGGGCAGTGAACCCAGTGGATATGGTTCGTTTTCACAGCCAAGTTTCTCCAGATCTGTATTCTTGTTCGAGATCCTGTCTAGTCATGCAGTAGCTTTAATTAACTGCCAAAACTCACCACTACACAAAATGACATGCTAATCCACACCAACCTGTTTGCCATCCACCTCAATGTCAGCAATGTAGTTCTCGAACACAGTTGGCACGTAGACTTCGGGGAACTGATCTTTACTGAACACTATTAGTAGACAGGTCTTTCCACATGCTCCATCTCCTACAATCACCAGCTTTTTCCTTATGGCTGCCATTCCTAAAAATGAAAGAACATATTACATGTTCATATAAGCAGATTTCACCAGGTACAACCCTAAAAATGGACAGACTTTCATTTGTTTCAAGTTGAAGACCAGACGAATGGTTGGAACAGATATATAAAAATATAAACAGAAGGTTGAAGTTAAAGCACTATGCAAATCACTCCCCATTATATGGGAGGACCAAAATGTCCTGCCACTTAAAACTAATGAGGATTCTCTAATGCCCGCAGTCTTTGCCGATGAGACCAGGAATCCGTGTGCTACGGAACATCTGAGTATTTCAGCACTTTCTACACGTTGAAGCCTACAGCTGTATTTGTGATTCTACGGAGCATTTTAAGAACCACCTTGCCCGTGTTTAAGATTGACAGCATTTTCATAAAGCACTGATGTGTGTGGGAAGAAGATGCAGTCACAATGAGCACCAGGAAAGAACCACTAAAAAAAAATCACCCACTCCCTACTTCTTCCAAAGATCTGAACACATGCACGCACACACACACAAAATGTAATCACTAGTCACTTGTGTGACCAAAATGCACTGTATACAATGATTCATCCACCCACAAATGCAGGTTTCGTTTCTGTCCAACAGAAAGAGAGCAAGTAATGAAAATCTTCTACTCTGCACTGGAAATAAACAGAACGAAGAAGAACAGTCTCCGTACTATTGGTTCTCACGGCACAGAATGCACTCCCACAGATTTAAGGTTACAGCACAATTGGATTCAGTTTAACATTCCATAACATGCATTTCCTAAAAAAGAAAATGAAGTACAGGCAGATTGAGGTGCTCAGTAAAATGCTTGTTCTTCACCCAGGACAGCTAACTGATGAAGCACAGGGTTATGAAGATGGACCATAAAGCAGAACCTTTAAATTGAGACAGGATCAGTGTGCATCGCATCAAAGCATTAGCCAGATGCAGCTCTGAACCACTGTATGACTTATATTGGACAGAAAAACAACTTATGAATACACAGATGCTTATCAGAGCAATGAGAAAATCACTGACAATGCCTCTTTGAAGGCTTCAACACTGTTTTACCTGAACACCCTACACGTTTTAAAACCAGAAATTGTATGAAATTTGAAAGAGAAAAAAAGAAAAAAAAAAAAAAAAAAAAGAAGTGCCGCTTGGTTTTGATACCTGTATACAAAACAAACTCACAAACCTTGTATATACACAACCCCAATTCCGAAAAAGTTGGGACAGCATGGAATATGCAAAAAAATATTGCTTTTTTTTTTTTTTAAATTCAATTCATGCTGTACTATATTGAAAACACATTAATGTTTCACTTTGTGAATTTTATTTATTTTTGAAAATATACACTCATTTCAAATCTGATGACTGCGACGCACTCCAAAAATGTTGGGACAGTTGACCGTTTACCACTGTGTAAAATAAAGTTTTCTTTTAATAACACTTAACCAGCTGGTGTATTCAGTGCCCAAAAGATTATGTTTAGCAAGAGGAATTTCTCCATTCACCCATTATGCATTTCTTCAGCTGTGCTGTACGGGCCTTTCGTTGCCTTATTTTGCACTTCAGAATGCGCCACACATTCTCAAGCTGAGACAGGTCAGGACTGCAGGCAGGCCATGCTAGCACCCGCACTCTCTGCTTAGGCAACCATGGACTTGTAATCCAGGCAGTATGTGGTTTGGCGCTGTCCTGCTCTGGATGGCAGCATATGTTGCTCCAAAATGTGTGTATATCTTTCTGCATTAATGATGCCCTCACAGATGCACAAGTTACCCATGCTATGGGCACCGGAACCTCCCCATACCATGACAGAGGCTGACTTTTGGATCAGACACTGATAACAGCTTGGATGGTCCTTTTCCTCTTTGGTCCGGAGAACACGACGGCTGTTTTGTCCAAAAACTATTTGGAACGTTGACTCGTTGGACCACAAAACACGATTCCACTGTGCTGCTGTCCATCTCAAAAGGAGACCGAGCCCAGAGCAGTCGGCGGCAATTCTGGACAGTGTTGACGTATGGCTTCTGCTTTGCATAATAGAGCCTTAAATTGTATCTGTGGATGCAGCAGTGAATGGCGTTGACTGAAAGGTTTACCAAAGTATTCTTGAGCCTGTGCGAGGATATCCATTACAGACTCATGATGGTTAAGACCGTGACGTCAGAGGGATCGGAGATCACGCACATTCAGAGGTGGTTTTCGGCCTTGCACTTTATGCACTGATATTTGACCGGATTCCTTGAATCTTTTAATTATAAATATTGAGCACTGTAGAAATACCACAAATCCTACCGATTTTTCTTTGGGGAATGCTGTTCTCAAAGTGTTGGATATTGGTGAGCTTCAACCCATCCTTGCTCTTGAAGGACTAGGTCTTTTCTGGAGGCTCCTTATACACTATGATTAGATGATTGCCTCACCCGTTTCACTTCACCTTCTGATCTAACTTGTCAGACTGCTATTAGTCCTAAATTGCTCCAGTTCCAACTTTTTTGGGACAGGCTGCATGCACCAATTTCAAAATAAAACAACAACAACAACAACAACAATGCAGTTGATTAGGTAAATCATCAAATACCTTGTCTTTATACATGCTTTTTAAAATGCAAGTCAAAGTACAGTCACAAATAACTCCTCTTTCTCCATACTGTTCCAACCTTTTTGACACTGAGGTTGAAGGTCGTGACCCCCATGCTTCCAAGCCAATAAACATACAGGCTATACAATTTTGTTTCTGGAAATGATTACCTGTTACGACCACGTCCAGTTGTTGTATTATACTGGTTTCATAAAACACTTTAGACATATGAAAATTCTGTAGTTGGTTGCTACATGTCTGCTTTTGGTTTGTGAACAAACAAAAATACTTTTACCATTTTAAAAATCCATCTTGAACTGATGTTTTATTCTATGTTTCTTCTGCATTGACAGATGGTATTGTAGAATTGAAGATTTTACATTAATTTGTTGCTCAAATGCGTAATGCAGAAAACAAAACAAGCACACAGATTTGGGAGTTCCCCGTCATTTCCCTGAATCTGTCAAATGACCGTGTATCTGGAAATACATTCTACACAGTCCACACTCATAAGGCAGACTTTCGTTTGAGTCATTCCAAATATTTCACTTCTGTTTGACAAAAACCTGTAAGAGATTCAGAACAAGCCAGTTATTCAGGTCTGAAGTCGAAACACAAGACATTTTTCAAAATAACCTTGCCACATTATACTTACATGAATAGTATTTCTGTATTGCTTTCCCCCCTGTTTAATATCAAATTAAAATCATACAGTTCCATCTAAAACTATAAGGTCAATTGTTTTTGCTGTAGACTGGGCATTTAAGGTTTGAGATCAAAAGATGAAGATGAGAAGAGATTAGAATTTCAGTTTTTATTTCCTCGTATGTACATGGAGAGGTGTTAAAGCAGTGGTCTCCAACCCCCGGGCCGCCGACCGGTACGTGGAACAATCGGTACCGGGCTGCACAAAAATAATTAAATATTTCCGTTATATTTATTATCGGAGTCTGAACGATAAACCTTTTATTTTGGAAATGACCGGACCCTCTCGGTTACGTCTTTCGCATCGACATTGAACGCGCAAGCGAGCAAAATGAGCACGCACCCCTAGCCCCGCCGGGTGATAAAAAGGGTGGGGACCACTGTGTTAAAGGACAGAACACAGCACGCCACCCAATATCTAACTGAGCATCTACTCTTGGTTTTAGCCTTCAGAAATCACCTGTGAAGTCTGCATTTGTGGTTAGGACATTCAAGGTCCTTGCCCTGTTGAGTTCAAAATATCAATACATTGAAATTTAATTACATTTTTGAAAATGTAATTAAATTAAATATGAACAGATTCATTTTTAGTTCAGTTCAATTAGATTTCTACAGCACAATAAACCACAAGCATGGCCACAAAGCAGATTTTACAGTAATCAGGATGGTTGACATGACGGTGGCAAGGGAAAAACTCCCTGAAACCACATCAGGTTTCAGAGAAACCCCACCTCTTCTTGGTGACACTAGAGACTGGGAATTTACAGTCAAGAGTGAAAGCACAAGTACTAGGCTAAGTGTTGAAAGGATGTACAATAGGAGCACATTGTGAAGAAAAGTCCTGGGATGAACAAAGCATAGTCCATGATTTCAGCAGCAGATCTTAGGTACAAGTCTACAGTAGCCAGGTGAGATTGTCCATTGAAGTATGGGTGCGCTTGGGCCTAAAATACTTTTTGGAAGCGCAGATATGTAGGGTATCCACACGAAACTCACTTATTTCCAGCTCCAGGCAGCACACTAGAATGCCAGTTGTACAAATTTCTCAAGATTTCCCTATATTCACTGGGACCCTACTATGTAATGGGACAAAATGTGTCCAACTGAATATTGCAAGCAGGATCTGTAATTACTGTGTGTATGAATTTGTTGTACATAATGCTCAGACAAATTCATATAAAAAAAGTAATTGTAAACTGCGGTGCAGGTGAAATTTTTATTGGTTGTCTCTGCCCTCATGTTTCCCATGACCTAAACCTAGATATAATACTGTATTATGGAGTTAGCTTGCCTACAGTGACACAAACAATAATCTTTCTTACATGGTACAGTTTTGAACTTTGAACATTCCCTTGTACCATAGAACAATGAGTGTCATACTGCACAGCTTTTGAGAAACACAGCCTTGGGCTCTGAGAGGGAGACAATCTTTAATAATCCATTCCGATTACCTTAATTCTTCAAACGATTTATTCTTGGACACAATAGTTTTACAACAGATCAAAAGTATACAGTTGAGTCTAAATATTTGCATAACCTTGTTTTAAATATGATCAAATCATTTATAAAAACAGAAGTTAGGTTTTACATCCATTATCTGTACCACTTATCTTACAGTGGGTCATGGGGAGCCCGGAGCCTATATCCCATGGAATTTGGAGTACTGGGCGGCGACACCCTGGACAGGTCCAACCCATCGCAAGGCACAGTCACACACAGTTACACACCCATTCTCACATTGGCAATTGTGTCTACAGCACATCTTTGGACATGGGGAAGAACCTGGAGGAAACTCCCAAAGCTCAGGGAGAACATGCAAGCTCTGCGCTCACAGGGCAGAGGCGTGACTTGAACCCCCAACCCTGGAGGTGCGAGGCAAATGTGTTAGTCACTAAGCCACCACCTCTATGTCACTTTCTTATTATAAGTAACAGACATGATCAGAACCTGCATGAAAAACAAATTATGTTCCTAAAGTTTAAATAAATAAGGACTGCCCCCACACCCCAATTTCTGCTTACTGCAAAAGGCTTCACAGTTTAGTCTGTTGAATCTAGTATATGAAATACTATTTTAATGTATTAGACATTTGAACGGGAAACACTTCAGCTTACTAATAAAAGATACCGTCTGACATGAACTTAAGCCACATTATAATATGGATGTTTAAAGACAAAATCCCTTTAAATGAACATGGACTACATGTTTTACAGAAACTAGAAGTACATTATTGAACTATAATTGCTAGAAATTACAACACCTACAAGAACCGGGAGTAGAGAATCATTGGAATCAACTCAATCTGGATGCTGTATAGTCATGATTTTTCTATTGTTTTTGTCCAGACTAACCCAATCAAGACTGATATCATTTATCTCAGCTGGTCAGGGTGTGTGCATTAGATCACTGGTTCCCAACCCTGCTCATGGAGTACCCCTGCTGTGTTTATTTTATTTTTTCCCCCGTTGCTACATTTCACCTGATCCTACTATCTCCCAATTAACAATGCCTTCCTGATTCAACATAGGACAGGGAAAGAAAGCACCAGCAGCACTTCTGAACAAAATAGTTCACAACTTGTCTACAGAGGCAAATCCAGGGCGGTGTCCTGACCGAGTGTGTGGATTGCTTTTCCATTGCTTCAGTCTAGTCACAGGTTATTGGCTGGTGATTTGAGTAAATTACTACTAAAGATTCAAACAATTTTTAAATAATACTGGAATATCTCATTTGATGCTAAAATGCTGCCACAATTCTCTCTCAGTAAAGCATTGCAATACATCAATATTTAGTGAAAATAAATTAAAGAAAACTTGCGTAATGGCTGCCCATGTGTGCAAACATGGAAGGGTGCGAATACTTTAATCCTTAGTATAAACACAGAAGCGCTTGCTTGAAAACTTCACCTGACAATTATCACCAGATAGGGCATATATCTCCATAATGTTAAATCCTATGTAGGTGGTAAACAAAGTAAATGGGAAGCCATTTGGGATTTGCCTGAACTAGAATGTGGCTGATTTTATGTAGAAGAAATGTAAGAGCCACATAGCAATGAGAAAATATCCCGGATCATTAAACTGCCATTTAAAACTGACTTTTTAAAACTATTTAAATTGCTGACCTCTTAATTTCTACAGAAAAAGATTTGAAAATATTAAGAAGATTTGGCAGACTCTACACTAGAATTCTACTAAAATTGTTTGTGCTAGTGGAGGAGAGATTCCAGCCGCAGACATTAATCATGACGTCCGTGTTGCTGTGTTTTAACAATCGATGATCTAGGGTGAAAGGCAGGAGCACTCTGGGAACCAATGAATAAGGTTATTTACTAGGTACTGTGTAGTATTTGATTACAAAGAACTGCCAAGAGTCAGATACAAGACTTGTGTAGTGGGGAACAGACTCTGCAATGGAAAATAGGTATAGCAATGTCTACTTGCTCACAAAGATTTAATGATGCCACATAGCTCAATTAATGGCCACTCCAAATATTCTCAATATTCTTTGTATTTTCAGTTTAATGCCCTTTTGAGACAGAACAAATAAAAAAAAGTTTACTTTTTTTTTTTAAACACAAGCTTGGCCGGGTTTTAACTACAACTACATGACAGTAAATACAACTTGTATGTAGAAGATCCCATCTAATAAACTACTATGGGTGTGTGTGTGTGTGTGGGGGGGGTGAGCAAGGCCAATTATTTTACTTTTGCTATACATTGATGACATTTGGGTTTGAGACCAAAAGATAGATGAGTGATAGATAAGACTTGCAGCTTTCATTTCCTGATATTCACATCTAGACGTGTTAAACAACTTAAAACGTGGCATCTTTGACAACAGACCACCCAGTTTTCAGGTGTACAAATGTATAGGAAGATATTCTTAATGTAAATTAAAGTAAATAACACTTAATATCAGGTTTCATATCCCTTGCTTGCAATAACTGAATCAAGCCTGCCTCATTGACATTTGGTTTATTCTTTTTAACAAACAAATGCTGGCTTCACAGACAAAACCCAGGGTTCAATGACAAACATTCATAGTGCTTAGCTGTTTAAATAAAAATCTACCAAACATTGCACACCTGGGTAACAAGAAACTCACATCAGTCACGTTACAATATTTTTCATAACTTGAAAAATACAAACAAAAAAGGTCATGTTCCATGTTGTTGAACATACCTAGATGTAAATAAAAGGGAATGAAAACTGTACTGCTGATCTATTGTCTCAGTTATTTATTTTTAACTCAAACCCAAATATCTTCAGGGGATAGCAAAAACCAAAAGAATTGGCCTTGCTGTTCACAGTGCTTTCAGAGGGGACTATATACATGTCTACCACAAAATACTGAGCTGAAATTAAGACTTTCAGCTAGGGCTGAAGTAAGGGCCAGTGATCATCTGTCCACGGCCCACATTTATCCCCGGGGACAGACTTCGGAAAACCCTGGATGAAACAAACACTGATTGAAAGAGGCAAAGACACAGTACTGCTCGGAGAGCTTTACGCTTCTGTGGACGTTTGCAAACTTGCCATTTTCATCCGAGCTCAACAGGTCCTCGTGTGTTCCCGATACGTGTCCAGCATTCATAAATAAGGGACATATTTCATGATTCCTCATCTGGAACTGGCTCCAGGTTAGAGTTACATAATTCTTCCACAGTGCAGGGCTTGGAGGACAGCTCCATGAAAATTAACTGCTCTGAGGCGAGGCGCGCTCTTGAAAATGAGAAATTCACAAAACTAAAAACACAGCCAAACAGAATTGAACAACATGTGGCTGTCAGGTCAATAGTAAATTAGCAGCTCTTATCAGGTCAATAGTTTGGAAGTTGACCTAGTTTTCCCTCTTCCTCATGGCGTAGGGAGCTCGCTGGTTGTAGCCGTGGCCTACTCCTCTACAACGACAAAAAAACACTGGTCAGTGTTTCCAGTGCAGTAACCGCCCTTGTTTCAAACTGATTCAGATCTGATCATCCCCAGACCTTTGCTTTGTTGCAGTGGGGGCGCGATCATCAGCTCGAGTACTTGTGTGACTCGACGCAAGTTAGTTGTTAGAGGCAGTCCAAAACAACGCCCTGTCACTGCGACAGGTTAGACCACGTTTGCAGTAAACAAACCCTCTCCTAACTACATTGTGTCGGGGGGAAAAAAAACATCTACTCAAAGCGAAGGTTTGTTTAGACTACACCCACAATCGACAGCAATGGCTTTGTAAATGATTAAAGTACATTTGCTAGGTTAGGATCAAACAAGCAGATCCTTGTTTAAGGCACAGGGACGAGGCGGTGACGTTCAACTCCCAAACTGTCGCTCCACGCTGGGGTTTTAGGTCAAGTTGTTTCCCCCTTACCTCACCCTGGAACATTAGCGTTCAGGTGAATTGCCTGTTAGAATGAACAGGTTAACAGGACATCGCCCAGCTCCACTCATTACAGCGAAAGGAGGATGAACGGACGGATGAACCACCCAATGAGCTTTCAGATGACCAAAGGACACTTTCAGACCAGCGCACCGCCTTTCGACAAAACAAAAACCCCACAACCTTTTCCCAAACAACATCCCCAAGTTCCAGAGATATTTTAAATCTGGTTCCTCAAACTCATAAAAGTGGATGAATAAAAAAGGACTACCTTATATCTGTCGTTTCGTGATGTTCTACTGCACGATCACACTTCTCCCTGCCCAAGTTTCGACGCAGAGGACCACTGAATATCTGGACTCTGCTCTATTGCTAAGAAACGAAGCTGACAAACACTTGCCCCGCCCATATCATGAAGAAAAAAAAGTACTCACTTGTCTTAAATCCCTATTGGCTGAGGAGGCGGTTCAGCCGTTCGGAATTTTTCAGCCCCGCCTCCTCGGCCGCTGATAATAATGACATCATTCCTTACCGAAGGCGAGATGAAGCTTCCTGAAGTAATGAAGCTTTCATTTCCAACTGTTTCGGTAAGGCTTTTCAGCACAGTGCTAGCTAGTGGCATCTGCTGGCAAAAAGATGGAGTGCACATAGTAATTGACTGCATGCTAGTGAAGGGTGAAACGGTTATGTGTACCAATGCTGGGAAAACGCTTTAAAACATAAATAAATACAAATATATAACTGGTATCACTGAATAATGCTGTGTAAAGAAAAAACGATGCACTTTAGCATACTTTTCTTATTGGTTACATCTATTTATAGTGATAAAAACACACGTAAACGTATTCATTTTTATTTAACCCAGCCCTAGCCCATCGATTATTACTTCAAAAGTGAGGGTTTAACTGAAATGTGTGGCATGAGGGATTGTGCTTGCTGATTTTGTCAGTGAGATTATTAATACCAGGTACAAGGTCGTTTAGTGGTTAGCCTCACACCTCCAGGGCGGGGGTTCGATTTGTTCTCCCCAGAGTTTGCATGTTCTCCCCATGCTGCGGGGGTTTCCTCCGGGTACTCCGGTTTCCTCCCCCAGTCCAAAGACATG
>JAOUWY010000030.1:15420467-15435046 GCA_025728095.1 Prietella phreatophila
TCCGTGACCCTGAAGACGGAGTAAGCGGTAGAAAATGGATGGTACAAGGTGGTTTAGTGGTTAGCCTCACACCTCCAGGGGTGGGGGTTTGATTACTGTAATCTTACATGTTCTCCTCGTCCTACGAGGGTTTCCTCTGGGTACTCTGGCTTCCTCCTCCAGTCCAAGGACATGCATGGTAGTCTGATTGGCATGTCCAAAGTGTCCATAGTGTATGAATGGGTGTGTGATTGTGCCCTACGATGGTTTTGTACCCCACTCTGTGCCTTGATGCACCCTGGGATAGGCTCCAGGTTCTCCGTGACCCTGTAGGATAAGCAGTGTAGAAGATGGATGGATTATTACTACCTCCTTTTTATTATTAATTCCTATACATAGACAGCCATGCGAGTTTTTTCCCCCGAACTTCAGAACACTTTCTCTTTTCTGGTTCCATAACTGTAAAACATCTTTATATCAGTAATTCAATTAAATTTGCTACTTCAGTATCCAAGGTAGTCACGTGGTTATGTGCTGAAACAAAGCTTCTGTCGTCACTGGTCATGTGTTTACAGCAGTTTGACTCTAACGCTGATACATCTTTTGATGCTCTTATTTCTGAGGAAACTGAGAATTAAACAAGAGGCCAGACCAAAAGAATAAGCAGACCACACAGATGTATACTTCACTAATAGACACCAATTTTAAGGGGGGGCTTTAAAAAAACAAAACAAAACATACACCAGTCTTATTAACTTTTTAACGGGAAATAGGATTTTAAAAAACATGAAAAGTGTTAATTTTCCCCAATGAGTAGGATTTAAAAAAAAAAAATTCAAAACGAAAATGGGCCAAAGAAAGCTCAACATGTTGTCACTGTTGGCTATTGAGTCAGAGATTGTTACAGAGCTGAAATTTGCACAGATTTTCAGCATTAATTTGAGGGCATTTACATCCAAATTGGTGTAGGAATCATAACACATTTGACATGTGATCTTCCACTTTTTAAGAGACCAGACGTAATTGAACAAAAAATTATTGGCATAAATGAAATAGTCATTTTTAATACTTGGTTGTAGTCAATGACTGCCTGATGTCTGGATCCTATAGACATCACCAGGCTCTGTGTTTCTTCCCTGATGATCATCTACCAGATCAGTTCCTGCCTTAAGTTCCTGGTTGTTCTTGAAAATATTGCCCTCAGTTTTGCCTGATGCCAAAATGCATGTTCAGTCGGATTCCTGATCAGTTCAGTTGGATTCAGGTCAGGTGACTGACTTGACTATTGCAGAACATTCCACTTCTTTTATATAAAAAAAGTCTTGAGTTGCTTCAGGTCATTGTCCAGCTGCACTATGAAGCACCATCCAGTGAGTTTTTGGTTGAAGTATTAGCTGAATCTGAGAAGATAATATAGCCCTATACATTTCAGAATTCTTCCTGCTGCCTTTGTCATCAGTCCCATCATCAATAACTACGGGGACCTGTTGTACTGGCCGCCATATATGTCCACGCCATAAGATGAGGTGGTATTCGATCATGAGCAGTTCCTTCCCTTATCTTACATATCTCTTGAAATCAGCTCTAAACATTTTATCTGCTTACTTGAAAGTGAAATGATGAAGGAGTTAGAATTAGAAATAGACTACATTTCCCATGCTTGTAAACACAATAGTAAACTTCAGAGGCCATGGCTTCAGCTCCCACCAAATACAGAAGGCACAAAGTGGAAGATCTGCTGCCCACCACATTAACTCATCAAAGGTTGCAGTTTAGAACGGTGATCAGAGCAGTTAAATTAAACAACCTTTCAGTATGAGGTTCAGTGAATAACTGCAGCACTGCTTCTTTTTCACCATTTCAAATTGGACATGTTAGGTCATTAACCTCAGTCTCCTGGAAAGAAAAAAAAAACAACTTTCCCCCCTTTTTTGTTGTCAGATTGCAATGATGAATAAAATAAATGTAACCGTTTAACCCTCCTATTATGTTATGGGTCAATTTGACCCATATTCCACATTTGAGATGTCTGAAATACTGATTAATCTCTTTTTCCTCTTTGAAATGACTTTCCTCATTTGGGGTCATGAACTTATATGCAAACATTTCTTCTAATAAAGGTTTACTATTTTAAGCTGTCCTTTGCTGTTTGTGTGTGTATTTAAACTGTGGAAGTCATTTTGACATAATGGATGTCACTTCCCCCACCCCAATATAAAAGGAGGATTAAACACATGGGTTTATGTAAGCTGTTGACACATGAGTTCCAATATTGTTTAGCTTGGTGTAATACAATTCGGTAGTAGGTATCCGTATGAAGTTAGCTAGTGTTTGAATTGAAGTGCTATAAACAGTCATCAATATACTTATAAATGATATTGGCAACCCTGTCCAGGGTGTACCCTGCCTTGTGCCCGATGCTCCCTGGGATAGGCTCCAGGTTCCCCGCAACCCTGAAGAAGGAATAAGCGGTAGAAGAGGGATGGATGGATGATATGGGCATATGTAGGAGAATTAATGGTCTATAATGTTCACTACAACACAGTGTGCAGTAATTACAGTGTGTCCAATTACTGTACAGTAATTACACTCTATACCTGAATGTAATAAGTTCATTAAACAACTATTCCGAATGCAGAATCTTCAATATTGAATATGACAATAAGCTATCTGTTAGCATCAGTTGAATTTTAAATAGCACATTGAATATAATTCATGGCAAAGAGACACATAATTTGTTCAAAGATGGGAGATTTATTTTGAAGGAATCACAGTTGCTTAGGTGTTACAGCTTGACAAATGATAAAACAGTCAGCAAATCAACTAAACATGTTATAGCAAAAAACGTTTGGAAAAAAAAGTTTGATAGCATCAACTCAAATGTTCAGATATATTCACAATCGGTTGTTCAAGATAATTTAAGCATGGGGTATTGAAATAAAATTCAGGATCAGGACCTTGGTTCTAATGTTGAAATGTGTTCGCATTAAAACATTATTGGTGGGAAGCTAGCTGCCACCTAAAACCCTTTTCAACCCATTTTTACAAATATGGTATCTCATGTGAAAGTTATAGTAATAATACATTATAACAATGAATTCATCATGAATGGTAGGTTTCTAGGTTCCATATAAGTGCTGATCTTGGACTAAAAGCTGCTTTAATAGGGATTCTCAAGATATAATAAGCTTCTATACTTGGCTCAGAAAAAAACTACAATTTAAGTGAAAATTAGTGTGCACAAATAATGCATCTGGGTTTGATTATAATGAAAAATCCACCTCCTTGCAAGTTTTAGGTTCATTGTGAACATGGCTTTGTGGAGAGTTAGGGAACCTGGGTTTAGTCAAATGTGCAAGAGTTGAAATGATGGCCTCTATTTTCAAGAAGCTTTGTCAAGGTGTGGGTTACAGTAGTATATCTCATTTACATTTATGGCATTTAGCAGACACTAGAGAGAATTACATTTTATCTCATTTATACAAATGAGCAGTTGAGGCTTAAGGGCCTTGCTCATGGTCCCAGCAGTGGCAGCTTGGCAGAAGGAATTTGAATTCACGACCTTCAAATCAGCAGAGTTGGGTATAATGCGTTACTTTGTAGGCCTATTCGAATTATTTTTTTCTGATAACACTGTAATGTAACGCACATTGTACATTTTAAATATATGTAATTTGATTACACTTACTGATGTCAATAAAAGTATGTTATTTACATTAAAAATAATGTTAAGAAAACAATATTAAGTAAAATGCATTTTTAAAATAAATCATGTTTTGCACGGCTGCCAGAGCCGTAACCTGGCCTGGGCTGTAGCCCAGAAGATTTTTTCTTTAGCCATGATTAATTCTCCACTTGGAGTGGTTTGTCACTACGTAACTGAATGTCATAAAAAAAAGACAGCGGTGTTGTAATTTTATATCTTCAGTGAATAGAGGCAAGACCAATCAGACATGGAAACAGTCGTGTCTTATTGACTGACAGCTCTCAATTCTGCCAAATGCTAGCTCGCACAGTCAGTGTGAGGAAAAATGGATATATGCTGATTTTATTTTTATATTTTTTAAACCAGTAAAGGGGTTGACATTGAAGCAGTATCATCCTCTGATGCTCAGCAGGAAAACAAGGTGTGTAAATGTCTAGATGAGTTCACATGAACATGATATGAGCAGAGCATAAGGAAAGTTAATGTACTTTGCAATGGCACTGTAACAGCTAAACCCATAGCTTAGTGCCTCCTCTTGGCTAGCGACACTAAACTAGACTAATTTGAAAAGTGTAATATTTTATCGGTCTGTTAGCCCTAGAAACAGTGACAACATCTGAGGCATGTTTTATGATAAATCCAACTTTTTCTGATCATTTCATACATTGACACGTGCTAATATTACTGAAAGAACTATGAGTTACACATTGTAGTGTATTTTTGTAGGTTTGATAGGTTTTGAAAGTAACTTGACAGTAAAGTAATTAGTAATCTGATTACCTTTTACATGCAGTAATCAATAATGTAATCAAATTACAATTTTGAAGTAGTAATTAGTAATCTGTAGTGGATTACTAATTTTTTTGGAGTAACTTACCCAACACTGCAAATCAGTAGTATAATGTCTTAACCACTGAGCTACCACTGCCCACAAGTGACACAATACAATTCTACACAATGGCCTCAATCACAATAATATTGTTCCTTTTCCAAATGAGAAGTGTTTGACCCTGTCATTGTCAGGACTAATGAGAAAATTGTGCTTCCCTTCTTTTCTTGGTGATCATTAGTTTCTAAATAAAGCTGCTGCAAGGTCACTGAAATGCATGTGTTCAAACAGACACATTCTTTGGAGACATTTAGGGGAACTGCAGGAAATGGATTAATTTGCTAAGTTTTAATTACAGGTTGATAAGTTTATGCCTAAAGTTAAAGTGCTTACATCTATACATTCTTAACCATCATGATTTCATCTCATACCACCAGTGCTCCATTCCTGTTCTCTTCGGGTCATGTATAAAAGACCCTGTTTATTTACCTGACACTAATCTCTCTTCTTCTCTATCTCTCCAAATAGACTTACAGAGTATATGTTTATATCACAGCGGCTTTGCGTGTTCTGAAGTCTTTCACAGTAAATCTGTGAGAAATGTTGAATGACAAGAGTGGCACTTAATGATGATGTTATCCCAGGCTTGGTAAGAAGAGGTAAGAGTCAAGACGATTCCTTCGAAAAGTCAGAGGAAGAGGAGCAATGCATGTCTTTCCCTTCAGCTCAATTTAGCATGGATTTTTTGGTATTGCACCCCTTCCTCAGCCGGCACGAATTAGCGCTGTTTCCTGATTTGCTCAACAGAGAATAACTGAGCTACCTTGTCATGTCTCTGACTCTGCCCCAGCCAATGGGATGACAAACACTGTTATGTCATCGCCTGATCCCAGTCTGTCATTGGGCAGCCTCCAACCCCGCTCTTTCAAAACACCACGAGACCTCATTAGGAGATCCTGAGCAGCCAAAGTATACCTTTCACAAAGAGAAAATAAGAATATATGAAGTAGGAATATATAAATATATATACAAAATATATAAGAAAAAGAATATATTTTCAATATATAAATTTGCTAATGGGAGATGATGATAAACGGAGAAATAAAAACCACTGACAGCTACTGATGCATCACACCCACTCAACAGTGCTTTTAGTCTTCGCAAATGTGGGATTTGATTTCATGCCTTCACCACTGAATGGTGAAGGCATTACTTTTTTTCGGGTTGTCTGTCTGTCTGAGATTATTGTTAGCGTGATATCTCAAGAACGTGTGGTTTGCAGTGTTTATATGAAATCATCATTGGAATCAGCAGATGAACTGATTAGATAATTAGTAATTGAGCCAAACAGGGAAAAGGTCACAGCAAGGTCAAGTGTCTGAAATTGTTTTTTTTCAATAGCTTCTTTCATGTTTGAATTACACTGTATGATCAAATGTATGTGCACCCTTTGCTAACCAGTGGATAAAATCAAGAACATAGTCCTGCAATCTCTATAGACAAACACTTGCATGAATGGGTCATACTGAAGCACTCAGTGACTATAACAGGGTACTGTTATAGGATGCCAACTTTGCCACAAGTCAGTTTGTGAAATTTCTGGCCTGTTAGATCCACCCCATTCAACTGTATTTGCTATTATTGTGACATTGGAGTGTTTAGGAGAAACAGACACAAAGTGGTAGACCATGCAAACCCAGAGAGCGAGGCCACCGAGTGCCACAGAGTGCCGAAGCACATAAAATTCACCTGTTCTCACTCACTACAGAGTTCCAAACTGCCTCTGGAAGGAACATCATCACCAGATCTGTGCGTCAGGAGCTTCATGAAATGTGTTTCCATGGCCGAACAGCTGCACACAAGCCTAAAATCACTATGCACAATGCCCAGCATCAGCTGGAGTGGTGTAAAGCACACTACCACTGGATTCTGCAGCAATGGAAACTGGAGAAACTGGAGTGATGACTGGAAAAACTCCAATGGTCCAGAGTCCTGACCTCAACCCAAATGAACACCTCTGGGATGAACTGAAATGCTGATTGTGAGCTAGTCCTTCTTGTCTAATACCAGTGCCTGACCTTGCAAATCCTCTTCTGACTGAATGGGCATAAATTCCCACAGACACGCTCCAGAATTTTGTAGAAAGTCTTTGTAGTGTAGTGGAGACTTTTATAGTCACAAAATTTACTCTCTGACATATAAAAACACCTGTCTCTCCCTCTCTGTCCTCATCACACAGTCGGCTGTGCTATTGCATACTATTTCAGTTTGAAAAGTCTATTACTTTTCTGAAGGAGCATAACATCTTGTAAAGGTTTATTTCTCATGTGTCACCTGCTCAGTGTGGTCAATTAATTTTGAATTCACAATGACTGAATATTTAACGAAGTCAGGCCGAAAATAAAAATAGTTCAGTCTTTATCTTGCTTATACATGTATGCAGCTTGGGAAAAATAGCTCAAAGCTTAAAAGTACCTCATTGGATCATTAGGCTCACAGCAGGACAGAAATTTTGTCACTGCATCTGCTACTTCTCTGTCAGAAGTCACATCCCACAATCCATCAGTGCCCATAATGAGGACGTCATCAGGGCCATGCTTGTGCTCTGAAATATTGTATACTTTCACCTGAACATACAACAAGAGAGAAAACTAGGAAATTAGTACAAAGCTAATACAATCTTTGCCTTGACTGAGCATGTAAGATGTTGTGTTACATATTTTAAAAATCCTAAAAAACTTTGATTTAAATCATCCTGAGTCAATAGATTCTCAAAATGAATTAACAGAAGAGATGGCACAAGTGGATAAAATCAGTGCCAAACAGTAAATGATAATTGTGCAACCACAATTATAACCTACCTCTGGATAGCAGGATAGGAATGGCTTGATATGAATGTTTGAATTGTAAACTTTCAGATCATGGTCTCCTAAACCACGTGTTACTCCAATTGTGGCCATGACTCGGGCCTATGAACACACACACACACACACACACACACACACACACACACACACACACACACTCTTATATTTTAAAAACACAGTATGGTAAGCATCTAAGGAGGAAAATGACACTCTTGAGGTAAAACTGAATGAGCAACGGAACAAATATAAAAGTACAGCTGCAATAACTATATAATTTCCTTTATTTTGTGTTCTTATAAGATATAAAGCACATCAAACTAATAAAGATTATTACAGATTGAGTATATAGCTCCTTTAGATTGATTACCTTTTTCCCCTCTCCATAAATGAGGGGGAACTTGAGGTCATGTTCAACAATTGTCTTATATGCCCTGTAATCAAGAAATTAAAATGCGCCATCACTAACACAGATGTGGATAATTTGGCCATAATCTCACATATTGATTTAGTAAAAATGCTTGGATTGTCTACAGATAATCAGCTAAAGATGTACAACATCATACACTCAGACATACTTACCACCCGGTCATGGTGTGGTCTCTAAATAACATCTTCTTGCCTAGCTCACTGTGCTGAATGCGTCGGGGAAACTCAATGTGTGTGAACTCGTTCCCAAGCAGGTCTGGTTTAAGAAATCCCTATAAACACAGTAAAGATCATGAAGCAGTTTGCTATTATAAGGATTTTGAAAAAGTAATCAAACATTTTCAGAGAGGAATATATCTGCATGAAGACCTTAGCCTGATGAGCATACACTCTTGCTCAACATTTTCCAGACATAGGCCTGCAGTGATTCTTGACTTTCGAAAATTATCATTCCTCAGTAAACATTTTTTTTTAACATTCACTGACTATCAAAACATCAGGTTGGAATAAATCATGATACCATCTTTAATTCAGCTTTGGTAAAAAAATGCATATGTTAGTATGGTTCTATTTGCGATAACATTTCCATAAAAAAAAAAAATTGTTTTGTTCTCATTCAAAATTGCCAGTAAACTGATCTGTGCACTTGTGGTATTGCAGGTGAGAAACTCACCAGGTACTGCAGCCGTTGTCTCTCACTCTCTGGTGTGAACTCATTAGACATGGGAATAATCTCATCATTGCGAACAATTATGGCTCTAAAATACAAAGAGTAGATCCTTAATGCCTAGAACTGTATAGTTCTTTCAACAAATATTATAGAAATAGGACTTTTGTCAATTGCATCCCAGTAAATTACAAAACAATGTTATAGTTTAATTAGATAATTTTTTTTTAAAACTGTAAATATTTGTAATATTTTAGTGTCGATTCATTCTGTAATCTTCTTACCTGCTGTCACCTGCATTTGCTACGTAGAGTTTCCCTAACAAATGCACAGCAGTCAAGGCACAACATCCTCCAGAAATGCTGTAAGATGCCTTCTCCTTTTCAATGAGGTCGTCCTTCATAGAAAACACACCAGAATATTATTGTAACCAAAAATACACAGTGCTGTCTACAAGTAATATTGCCAAGCCTTTTGGTTTTGGCTCTGTACTGCACCTCTGTGTGACACTGACACATTAGAACATTTCAAATAAAACAATTACTCGAAAGAAGAATGAAGTAATGAAAAAGGCACACAGTGTGAAATTTTATTACATATCAAGTATTGTAGGCTATTTTTTCATCTTCTTTAAAAAATAAAGAAAAAAAGAAAAAAAGATGGCACTCCCATTTTATATGGCAGGACATAAAAAAACTGCCTGTGTTGCCATATCCTTAATGAATGTACAAGAGAGCTAAGAAAATGACTGGAATGAAGTGGCATTTCCACCTTAATCTTGCTTCTATTTCTCAGTGTGGCAGTCAAATAATTGTCACTAACACTAAAGCAGCCCATCATGACATTGCTTTAATTAATCACATTGACACGATGAAAAAAAATACTGCCAAAAATAGTAAGTGAAAATGAACTGTTTAGAATATTGCTAAAAAGCACCCATGTAGATCTGGGCTTAGCCATAGCAAACACTGGAGATCACAGATGACCACAGAATCAGTCATGAAGAAAGCAAACTATCCAAAACAGAGCAGAAGAAGGTCTGGTTACAATGTAATAAAATGTATAGCGCATGCCTGAATAATTTGGTACAATGAACAGATATGACCTAAATTAACCTTTGATGGAATTATTATGGCAATGAAGACTAAATTAAATATATATGAACCAAAATAGTGTATATCAACTCAAATATGAAATATGATGTCATGGCCATGCAGTATCTCCCCGTTAAACTGCATTACTTATCAATGTTAATGTGACTGGTGTTAGAGCCAAAAAGAACCTGTGTTACATACCTGGTAAAATATCACCAAAGAACATAACTATATTTCAGCAATGGATTTACTAACAAGTACTAATTGTGATGATTTTGTGAAGTAATTATAATTGAAGTATAACTGAAGTAGATATTCTGCATTTTCACCTCATGTGTCTAATCTAATCTATTCTAATCTGTTAAACTGCAGAGACTAATTCTTGCTTTCCAGATCAAAATTCATGTCTCTGTCCAATTATGTTGACTGGGTTGTAAAACAAACATATACGGCATTCACAGAGATCAATATAGCTTGTCACAGTGAACACAAATTGGCTAAATAGTGTAGCAGATATTTGATAAACCCTATTAGACCAGCTAATCTGATATAATTCACTGACGTCTTGTGAGCATCACCCTGTCATAGTTATTTATGTGAAAGAAGAAGGATTTTGTCCAGATAAAACTAAAGATACTGTATTTGGATAACTACACAACTCCTTTTCTCCTTTTCACAGACTACAACAATCTAATTGGTTAAACAAAGGCATGTAGGTTATTATGCTGCCTTGTGGACTGCTTCATTCATCACTGAGTATGGATCAGGGTTTTTTTTTTTTTTTTGATGTTTTTGAAATATTTTGTCTCTGGTAAATTGCACCAGAGTGAATTGAAGTGTCTTACTAAGAAGACTAATAAGTGCAGGTATATAGTATTGGCTGTAATGTTTGGATGACAAGAGTAACTAGTCTGGCTGGTTATGTATCTCTATGTACAACCTATGCAAATTTTCATGACATTAATGTAGGCCTGAAAGGGTTAAACTGATTACGCTCAGTTCAGTACTTGTTGTATATTTATGATTTGACTCAGTGTCAAGTATTTTAAAGCCGGGAACGTCATGGTCTCACCATCTGTTTGAAGGCATTCTCTATGATTCCCATAACCAGGCTTTCCAGACTGACAACCTTCTCCATGTGGAATCTAGCAATGGGATCTGCAGGCCCATCCTGGTCTTCTGCATCCATGCAGGATCCCTTCTTTTGCTCAGCCTGATAGGGACTCCCATTTTTAGCTAGGCAGATGGGTGGTGGGCTGTTCTGATTCTCCAAAAGATGGGCTACTTCACACAAACGATCTCGGATGAGACGATGGAGTAGTTTGGAGGCCATGAGTGCGGCTCCAGAGCCAGCATGACCATCAAAAACACCCCAGAAATGCATGGGGATACCTGTGGTGTCCTGTAGACAGAGAGAGAGAAAGATGGGTGGTGGTGTGAAAGGAAAGGAGAATAGGTACACAGTCAGAAAAAATTTGTGATTTTATGATAAATGTGGTTGTGAAAGGAGTTGTCACAGTGTTCAAAGGATCATCTTACTAATAGTTACAATAAGCAACACAACTGTAGAAAAGCATACGTGAAGTTAATTATTGGATCTTAAAAGCAGTGTTGTACCTCTGATCTGTGTAAATTGTTATTATTTCGTCTTCTGGGAAACATGTAAATATCTTATTTGTCTGAAGGGCAGTACTAAATGAAAACATAAGCTCTTTAAAGAAAATAATAACAAAGTTCACCAATCATCCTGTTTAAAACTTTACAGTCCCCTGGCCATTGCTGTAGTGTGTTGCCTTCCTGGGAATCAGTGAATGCTTGCACCTTTTGTAATAGTTGTGTACGAGTCCCTCAGTTGTCCTAAGTGTGAAAAGATAGATCGCAACATCATACAGACACTGTTGGAAAGGGGTTAAATATGCAGAAGATGCTGGAAAAGCTAATAATGTGCAGGACGTGGAGGATTTTCACAAAACATAAAAACAGATATTGATCATCCAGGTAACAACACACAGTATTAAGAATCAAGTGTATGTAAACATTTGAACTGGTTCATTTGTGCAAATTCAGTTATTATTGTGTGCTGTGGACTATATGTAAACATCTCTTATGTGAAATAGCTTATTTAGGGCAGAATTAAACATTTAGCAGATTCTGCATAAGGTATGTACATTTATTAGTACAACTGTATCTGCACTGCCCCTTCCTAAATGGTAAATGTGCACTTATATAGCACTTTTATCCAAAGCGCTTTACATTGTGTCTCATTCACCCATTCATTCGCACACTCATGGTAGCAGAGCTGCCACGCAAGGCGCTAACTTGCCATCGGGAGCAACTTGGGGTTCAGTGTCTTGCCCATGGACACTTCGGCATGTGGAGTCACCCGGCACAGGAATCGAACCACCAACCCTATGATTAGTGGACAACCCGCTATACCAACTGCGCCACAGCCGCCCGTATAGTGGCAAACATGCTACATTACAAAATTCAAGAGTTCCTGATGTAACTTGAGGCAATTAATGGTGCAAGTCCCATCAGAAAGATTGTATTTATGAGTTGAACGCACATGAATGCTGCCACAAAGTCGTAATTACGAGTGAGAAACTTGAGTTGGCGGTGTGTCAGTAAGAAAACATGGTGGAATCAATGGATGCAACATCTGTAGTTGACGGTAAATTTGGTGAAAGTGAGTGCTTACAATAAACAAAGCTAACTGCCTGCAAAAAAATACGATAGTATTGTACAATTATGATATAATATGTAACGCGAAAGTGTACATTGGCTTCATAAATTGATTAAAAAAAAAGGTAAAACACACCCGATGCACATTCTTTGTTCTTAATTTTCTAGACGTATAGTTAAAAAAGCTTGCTGTATTTTTTTCTGTAGTTAATTAAGAGAAGGTACACCAACTTTGAAATACAAACTTCTCAATAGGACTTGAACAAACAGCAACTCAGGAGATGAAAACCTTGTTTAGTCTTTCTTAAGCTTGGAAAAGCAGACATGAAGCTAGTAGTAAGGCCAAAACCACAAATCAGTGGCTACCACTGCAATGGAAAATACTGTGTATGTCTGTGTTGGAGTGGTCTAAGTGTTAAGTTTTCATATATATATAATAAATCATCTCCCTTGTTTTATGGAGACTTTGGGTGTGTCCCTCTTCGGCTCTAATTGCCTATTTATATTCCTATGGTTTAGTTTATTTAAATGGTTAGTAGTAATATGGATCTCAGCATAGCTGGGACAGGCACGCCTTTAAGATTTATTAGTTGGAATGTCAGAGGTATGGGTAATCCTGTCAAAAGATCTAAGGTTTTTACACATTTTAAACATTTTCCACTCGAACTTTAATTCGAAAGCAATTGGGGTCGCTATTTTAATTGACAAAAGGTTTTCGTTCACTAATGTTATTGCTGATGCGAACATTATGATGTGGAATTTGCTAATAGACTGTTGAGCAATCTCCGTTTTTTATATACTTACCTGTTGATTTTCGAAGGAGATTTAAATTGTGTAATTGACCCAAACTTGGATCGGTCTAATCCCCGTACTCTGAATCAATCTGTAATGATGGAGTTACTGACACTTCCCACTTAAATTTTTGTGCCTGTTCTTCGGTATTATAATTTTTATACAACCAGCGATAGCTATTGAGTAGCCATGATGAGCGCAGGGAGGTACTTTTAATTTTTTTCTTTGTTTTTTTTCTTCTCAGTGAAATATTTGGGAAAGGGAAGGGAGGAGAGAAAAGGTTAATGAATCACATGAAAATGAATCACATGAATATGAATCACATGAAAATGAATCACATGCATGAATATGAATCACATATAAATGACTCACATGTAGGTGAATCATATGAAAATGAATAAATAAATTAAAACTAATAAATCATATTATATATAAAACCTGAACACAAGGTTTGTGTGGAAGGTGGAGGACAGTTACATATGTGTGTGTGTGTGTGTATTAAGTATAGGTTATACATAACAATGTTGATTTATTTGATTGACTATACAAATAAATAAAAGCACAAAAGAACAAATAACTGTCTGTCTGTGCTCTCTGAGCACTGTACTGCCAAGATTATTATACACAAAGTATTATTGGTTACAACTATTTTGGAAGTTGAACTGAAAGATACAAGTGCAGTCCAAATGTGAGAACCTGAATGAGGAACCTGAACCTGAAAATGAGATGAACTTGCTTTCTGTGGCTAAACTGTGTTGGTCTGAGAGCTAGTAAATCTTACCCCACTGTCCTCTAGAAGCACGGAGGCACGCTGCTGTTTGCTTGTCAGCTTCTTCACGTACAGCATGTCACACGAGGCCTGGTCCTCATTCAACATACTCTTTCCTGCATTTATCACCCTAAGATAAATGGAGAGAGAAAGCTTATTTGTGTATTCTTGCTTAAACTTTAAAATACATTGGAAATAAAATCGGTAGAAGCGGTAGAAGATGGATGGATGGACACTGAGAACTGGTCATATAAAGCACATTAGCAGAGACAGTGTGCATTGAGAAACCTGATCCCTGCCTAACAGCAACTAGATCTGATAGTGAATAAAAATATCAATCGGAAAAGGTCTCATTTACATACCATACTGAAAAAGTATTTCAAATAGACTGTATTAATAACTTTTTTTAATTTTAATTTTAACGAACTGCATTAAATAGTCATTTCTCTGTATGTGGCTTTGGATCCCTGAATGAATCCTTATTGATATGAAAATTTATTTGGCCTCTTCCTAATATCCTTCACTGCTGCATTCATAAACTCTTTGCAGGTCTTCCTGTATTATTATAGTGAGTGTGAGTAAGTTTTTATGTGAACCTTACTTCCTTTTTATGAGTAAACAGATGTAACACCAAACTCTACCAGCCTCAAAAAGCTCTCAGCTGCTTACATACTTTTCAGGAAATAACATCTCTGCACTCAGTGCCTAAAAAAAAACCTTCAGATTATGACATTTTTAGACATCTTTGACATGTTGTGCGTGTGTGTG
>JAOUWY010000030.1:15494009-15506411 GCA_025728095.1 Prietella phreatophila
TACCTGTGTTTTGAGTTTCATGATCAATAAAGACCTTGACCTGCACCTGCATCCGCCTCCAGTCTACGTGTCGTAACTCTAAAGTTCACTCTGTGTGTAGAAGTGTAATACTGTAGCTTTTATTTTTTTCTGTCTAGATACTGTAGTTTAAATAGAGAAATGCTGTTTTTCTCTTATTGAATTAGTGCTATTAAATATTTATTTTAAATATTAAGTAATTTGATTACTAGCAGGTTGCTTCTGCGTTCCAGGGTCAATCATTCGATTCTGAGCTTGGGTTAATGTCTGTGTGTCCTTTTTTCATTTTCTCTACATGGATTTCTTCATCCCACTACCAAGAAACATAGCAGTAAGTGGACTAGCCATTCTAATCTGAATGAGTGTGTGAATGTGTATGTGCACATGGTGCCCTACTATGTCCTATGTGCTCAATCCACCCTCATCAGGATAAAGAGATTACTGTAGATGAAATATCACAAATTTTGTGATGTATTTTGCACTTGCCTACCCAATTAATTTAAATTCCCACTACCAACAATGATACCATTTATTCAAATGTATTATTTATAATTTTTAGAAGGGTTCTGATTACCATCAGGAAATCTAATTAGACAGGATATTATTAGGAGGAAATAATCTTCTCAGATAAAATTACAGATATTTTGTTTTACATACTTTAATGTAGAGATATCAAAATGCAAATATAAAATGAACATATTGTTGAAAAAACACTTGTGTAAACATTTACAGTAAATGAAAAATGTTTTAATTCAGTGAACATATATAAGTTGAAATAACTGTGACCTATTTTCAGATGAGGAGATATAAAAGAGCAAAAAAGGCAAAATTTCCAATACTAGTAGTGTTTTGATGTAGACTGCATTACAGCTGTTATAAAAAGTATTTACAGTCATACTAATATTCACAGTATTTTCAGTAATATTAAGTTTAGTTGCTTAGCATTTCTGTTTATTCTATTAATTTAGTAATGCAAAGGTAAAAAAGTGTATCCACTTAAATGGTAGATTCATTTTCTATTTTTTGGCTGTGTGCCTCTGCTTGACTGGTAATTTGGAGATGGTGTTTCTGCGAGCTGCAAGTGGATTAGTGTTTGTAGTCAAACTTCAGAAGCACCCATGGACTCATGTGCTAAATGGAGGCTTTCAGCTTTGGAATTTACGATTCTGGAATTGTAATGACTGAAATTAAGGCCCAAAATTGCTTGGAAAATTAGCTTGTCCAAACATGCAGAGAAACTCAATTACATATCCAATTAATGTCGGCCGCGTCTCACCAGGGCAAGAACTGTAACAATTTTCATTAGTAGACCTCTAAAGGAATATTATGTTTGAATAATCAGCAAGATTGGCCAGGCATGGCGTGTAAACAATGGTCCCTTGGCAGACTTGCTAAATGGGTGAAATGCATCTTCTCGCAGCTTGCTTGCTGCACTACAGATTCCTGGTTTGCATGTGAGTGATGTGTACTCTGCTGTAGACTGGGTGACATAATGACAGTGGTATTTGTACACAGGCATCTCCATGTAGTTAGCCTGTCTGCAAGCACACAACCTAATTCATCAAGCTGTAAAAGGAAAACAAGTGAAAAGTCATGAAAAAAGCCTCCTGCAGTGATGTGTGTGCTGTGACTTGCTGATCCTAGTAGTTCAATAATTTCTAGTGGCAGTTTGCCCAAATGTTGTGGTAAGCATGTTTTTTTTTTTTTTTGTAATTATTTTAAAAATTCTTATTTCCCCTATGTGCTTATTCATCATTTGGCTTTTCTCCTTTGGGTGGCCAGTTGAAACACACCTCATCTGATTAACTCTTTCATTCTTTTGGCTGGCTAGAGAATTAAGAGCACTCTGTCTGTGTGTCACTTTCCTTCCTTCTCTGTCTCTCTCAATGCCCCTCCCTGTATGAGGTGCTTCTGCTGGTCAATAATGGATGAGAGCATGCTCATTGCTCCCCTGCAGGGCAGCAAACGGAGCAGGGAACCCTGCCTGCCTATACTGTGAATAATGCAGAAGGCCAAGGGCCGTGCTCACTACCAAGTGATGTTCCAAGAGCAAGTTATCTCTTTAGTACTTGCTTCCTAAGACTACTACAAGACTACTACATCACTAAAGACCAGCATCCCCGTTCAGAGACACATGCTGAATACAGGGATATTCAAGGGCTTACATCATGAACAGAATGTATGATATATAAAGAAGTATATATAATGTATTTAGGACTAAGCTAGATGGTCATTGAGATGCTGACAAGATCAGGTTTCTGACGATTGCAGTGATCAGGACTCATGCTGATATCATGAATGCAGGTTGGAAACATTTATGATCTTTTCTGATGTCCTTACTATCTCTCCAGTTTTGTGCTGAATGTGCAGAATTTTTTAAGGCTCAGATATTGTTATTTAAAAATTATTGCGTGAAGAAAGGATGTGTTTTCAAGCAGGGTTGATTGTATCAGCAGTTTCAAAGATCCATGACAGGCTTCTATTAATTAAAAACACACACTAATTCTGAGGCATATGAAGGCTGCAATTATTTTTTTTTCCAGTATCATTAGAAGGCACTTTGTCTCAGACAATACTAAAGTGCTCAACTGAGCTATGAAACCATGCAGACCAGCAGTGCAGTACATGGCATATTGATGTTAAAAAGAAGAAGCCCTGCCATCCTTAGCTCCCAATAACTGTACTTCCTTGGGGACTGACAGCCACTGACAGTGTATGGCACAGCTGGAGCTAAAATCCTTAGGGGAATTTATAAGGGTTTGACAGCCAGACTGTAGAAGTTAATTTAATGCCAGCATAACCGTAAAAAACACAAGCCTCTGTGTTTAAATATTACGAGCTTTTTATGTGTCTACTAAGATATATTCAGAACAAACATTAAAAAAACAAAAGGGCTAAGTTAAAAGAGCAAACAATGTTGTTTTTTTACTGAGCCCTATGTGGAATTGTGGTTAATGTATTAACTGGGCTACTTTTGAGTAGCCAGTACTATTTTACAGAAACAATACTATTTTGGTCTGATTGAATGAGTCTTTCAGCTCTTGGAAAGCTCAATTAATCACTAAAGACTGTTTTCCCACCAGCCTCTGTTAATGCATGGATTATGTGAATCATAGCAACAGCTCTGTGTAAAGGTGGAACAGCATGCATATTCTGGGGTGGCACTATTTTCTCACTTCTGAAGTTTTAAGCACCTCTAACCATAGCATAAAATATTTCAGTAAAGGTTAAGGTCACAGCAAAAGTGCTTTTAGCAGGACATAAGCCTTATTTGTTTCTGGCATTAACCCATAAGTGGATTTAAGTGCAAGTAGTTGTCTGGCTCACCTGTAAAGCATTTAGCATAAGGACAGTGACTCTGACTGACAGCCAGCCATTTGGGTGCTCTGAACAGCACTTCCCTGTTGTTCCTATGATCGCAGAAGACCTGAAGTCTAAGTAACTTTGGCTGCTCGAGGCTTCCATAGCATCTGTGTTTGAAGTGAAGGAAGACATTCATCTGCCTTTAAAGGAGCTTGTTTGAAGCAATGTTGAAGGTTATTCTTTCATGATGTGATTGTGGAATATAGTGTGCGTGTGCTTCTTGGATATACTATAGAAATACAGTAGGTATTTTGTCATAGGCAGCTTACATAAAAGAAAAAATGAAACCGTTAAGAATATTATGGTCCTTTCAAACCTTAAACCTTCTTAAACAATAACATCAGTTTCTAAGTACCGTAATACTTAGAAAGCAAAACAAAATACATTTAAAAATTATGTTATAGCGGGACACAGTGGCTTAATGTTTAGCACATGTGCCTCGCACCTCCACGGTTGAGGGTTCAATTCTCACCCTCGCCCTGTGTGTATGGAGCTTGCATTTTCTCCCTGTGCTTCAGGGGTTTCCTGGGGGTACTCCATTTTCCTTCCACAGTCCAAAGACATGCGTTGTAGGCTGATTGGCATCTCTAAATTGTCTGTAGTGTGTGAATGTGTGTGATTGTGCCCTGCAATATGTTGGCATCCTGTCTAGCTCATGTGGTGCCCTAGACAAACCTTCCTGGTATAGGCTCCAGGCTCCCCGTGACTCTGTGCAGGATAAGCTACAGAAAATATATGGATAGATGGAAATGATGTTTTACGAGTGATGAGAAATTATGTGATAAGGAGTGGGAAATGGTTGAGTAATTAAACTTTGTTATTGTATTTTTATTTTGGGGTATTTATACTTTATGTGAGTGCTGAATACTGGTACTCTTATTTAACTTACTTTTACACATTTAAGTATTCATTACAACATTGCAATTCTCAAAGGTCTCTTCTTCTTTCATCTAACCAGTGACTCTGTCCATGTATTTTATTTACATTTCAGTTTATAGCATCCAATCAATAGCAACCACTCAAGAATCATTCCCTTTTGTCATTTTCAGTGACCTTCTCATGGGACAAAATGTAGTTAGTCCGATAGTTTTCCATATGCATTTGAACATGGATAAGCCATCAAACTGCAGTTTTGAACTTGAGGATGAGCACCACTGGCCCTACCTCAGTAAAATGTTTAGAGATATACTGGAGTAAGCAAAGACCCTTAAAAGCATTTTCTTTGCCTTTCTAGAAGGTATAAAGTCTATCTCATTTGAAGAAGCAGATTGAGATCGGTTTTAGTAATTTTCTAAGATTACCAGGCTATTTAACCAAGTTAATCTGTTTTCGTTGCTAATGACAGTTTAGACTAGCATCAATTCCAGTTGCTAATGTAATTGCTTATGCATCAAGTCAAATTCTCAATAATTGTAAATATTGGTTATTTACAGAATATTTTATTTCTGATTAATTTGCAATCTAATTATAGTCATACATACATTAAGACAAGCAAACTTACAGAGATGGAAAGATGAAAGTTTTAGGTAAGTAATAAAAATTACTTTTCGTGTAAAAAATGACAATTTATATAACATGAACTTTTATATTTTTCAAACTTGAATATATGTAAAAATAGCAACTTTTTTACTTTCACTTGTTTTTCAATGGATGCTTTCACTTTTAACTGGGTAAGGTTTTGACACATTACTGTATCCATGCTTTCTCTTAAGTACAGTTTCTTGGAGTTATTTAGTTTAGGTATTTAGTTACTTTTGATTGGCACATTGCAATATGAAGTGACAGTGATATCACATCTTGCGAAAATCTCAATCTCACTATATTATACAACAGTTAGTTCTGGTCCACTAATTTGATTGGTCGAGCGGCGTTACAAGAGTGCTTATATTTACTAAAACTGCACTGGGACATTTCACTGTGTCTATCACTCCGCTCATCTGTGTTCGCCACGTTAAAACTTCCAAGTTCAAAACCGTTATTACAGTAGTGTTAGCAACATCATTAGTATACATGCCAAAAGATACTTTTAATGAATATAACTTTAGACTTAAAATGTGAAAGCTCATGAGATGAAGATGAAAAGGAAGAAGAGACACTAATTTTAGCGGAAGTACCTTTAAGAGGAATGTACAAATCAGTGTGAGCTAGCCGATGTGTATGGCTTCTTCGGATTCTATTTCTGCTTGCGGATCAAAAATAGACAGTACATATGGAAATATTGTGTCATAATTGTCATTAAGTCTATATTTATTTATTGTTTATAGAACTGTTGTATAAAAGCAATATCACACTCACAATTATACAGTTATTCTAAATATCGGCAATACTGCAGACTCTTAACTTTGGCCAAATAACAGCCATGGTGAAATTCAGTATATTATTACTCCTGCTTATGTGATATTGCTAGGATACTATATAATGATACTAATATACTATATATAGTAACAACTGCAACCCCCACCAGAAAACGTGGAAGGAAAATGAAATAAAGAAAAAAATGAAACGATATAGGAGCAGATTTAAGTTGTCTGTCCTTCAATTATTTACTTTTTTCAGGTCGCAGAAAGAAATCATCTTGTAAAAATAATACATCTCAACAAATAACGTGTTTCACTAGGAAACAGATTGTGCCATTTGTTTTGGATTGCTCCAGATGTTATCAGCCTGTAAAACGGTTTTGGACAGAATAGTTGATAGCATGGTACAGCATTGCCTGATCAAAGCTTTAGATCAATCTAGACTTGATTTATCCAATCCATTTATATTGATTCCTCTACTTTCTGAATGTTAGTGTGAGCCATTTGACAACAAGAGAGAGTGTATTTTTAAAAAAGGCAAAAACAGCTGCATAATTTTGGGCCAAGCCAGAAGCAAAAGTAAGGCTTGAAGATCCACTTAGGGTGGCTTTGATTATATTAGCGCTTCCTGAGCACTCTCATCCTTTCAATTTAAGTCAGACTTTCTGCTCATTCCTCAGTGTATTCATCTAACCGAGTGAAATCTCAGGCCCAGGCTGACTTTATAGATGAGCCATTGTGTAGCTGAGAATAAAAGAACTGTCATTGTATTGAACAACAGTCATAAATTTTAAAAAACAAATTACGGCCAGCATTTTTGTAGGGCAGGTGCTGTGCACTGAATACTTTTCAACAACTGACCATTCCTTTTTGAGAGTGCACAGAAATGGGAACTAGATTGCAAGTTGAGCTTAGGTTGAGCTCTGACTTATGCCTGGATCAGTCTTCAGTTTTATCCAATACTTGTCTTGCTGTACAAAAGTGTTTTCAGATGTTGTGTGTTGTAGACTAACAACTAACCCAGATTTCCTCTTGTGACATTTCATTAGTCCAGACAAACGCTGCTCTTTTCGTTGTGGTTATGTCTGAACCCAAACCACTGCTTAAGCTTTACACAAACACTTATACAGTAGCAAGGATTGAGTCTGCATAAAATGCACACCTGGAGAGGACGAAGTGAACCGTGAAGTGTGTGCCTGTGCGTGTATGAGTCTGTGTGCGGTGTAAGTTGTGTGTGATGAGCCCAGATGAGATGTACTCTGACAGGTCCGGCTGTGTAATTTTGGTTCATGCTGATGAGTTGGCGAAATCAGCGTCTGTTCCGAGTTACTTCCAGCATTTACAGACACATGAACCAATAACTCAGGATGTGTTGCTGAAGGCTTCCTAAGGATCATCTAACAGCTTAATCTGCATTTACTGGAAATGAACCCAATTCCACCAGTCTTTAGAAAAGATAATGAATTAAACCTGCAATATTCCTATTGACATCAGATGCCATTTTTATTGCAGACCTCTTATATATTCTCTGCAGTTTCATCGTTACTTCTGCATGTAAACTTCCTAAAAGTAATCCTAAGGTGCAGTGATTTACAGCTTTCTGCTTTGCATATTGTGCCACTGGCAACCAAATGCAATTTTGCAGAATTCAAATGAGCACTCAGTGAAGCTGTCACTTAAGTTATTTTTGTAGCATTTCTCTCATTGCAAATGCTTACTGTAACATATGTCTGTCACTGAAGAAAGAGATAGAAAATATGGTCTTCCTATGAGTCTTGGTATTGAGCTCAGATGAAATTTTTACTGCTTGCCAAAACCTCCTCCAGAAAAGGGATTGGTGAAAAGTCATCAAGTGGTGAAAATGCATCATTCAGATTGCCTCATTTAGTGTGATATAGGATGGTGCTGGACAAAATAGAGAAAAAGTTTTCTTTGAAGTGTTTGTCACCGCCAGTGTCACACAGACAGGACTTTTGTTAGTCTGACAGGCTGACCATATGCTGCATTATTGGTTTCTCGAAAACCCTGGTGTTCTTATGTTCCACTTAGGATGACGTTATTGAGTGACAGATTTGTGTAGCTCCATGGAAGTTGCATATAAAAGTCTGATTGCTTCATCTTTGAAAGCATCAGCCCAAAGACAAAATTCTTTGTATTCAAAAATGCCAAGCCTGTCTCGCATAAATGCTGTGAAGTCTGTGTATAAAAGAGCTGGCTGAAAAACTCCTTTCTTCTACTCCAAGCTTTTGCTTGTCAGTGTCAATCAACATTCATGCTGTGGACTTTAAGGTCTACCTCAGGCATGCATGTGTTTGAATGGCCTCTGTTCTTCTTCTGTCATACCATTTATCCATCCTCCTTCATTCCCTCCCTCTCTCCCACTGTCTATACTTCCATCTCTCTTTTTTTGCCCTTCTTCTTTAGGTTTTTTTTCTCCCTTTAATCTCCTCATCCACCCTCAAGCTTTATTCCGTACTTTATGGAACAGATGTCTGGATCTTTTGCACTGGCACACATTGCATGTCCGGTTCCTTCGGTAGCCTGAGGGAGGCAAATCTTTACACATCTCTCTACCTCTGCTTCACCCACTCAAAAACACACACACACACACACACACACACACACACACACACACACACACACACAGGAAACCAAAAAGTGCTGGACAGCCTCTGTGATGCCACATCATCGAGACAGAAAACACCAGACAGTTGCCTCCATTCTCATGGGCAGAGAAAGAAAGAGAGAAAGAGAGAGAGAGAAAGAGGTAGGGTGAAAGTGAAAAGGGAAGAGAGAGTTTTGATGAAAGGAACAGAAATAAATATGTCAGACATCTTGTCATCTGTACTGGGGGCACTCCAATGGGACTAATTAGGCGGCTGAGGCAAGTTGAGGAGCTTGTTTGAAAATGGTGCACTCTTCCGGGGAAACCAGGAGGTGCAAAAGGGGTCTCCACTCATCAATGACTCACACCTACATGTTTAGGCGTTTTGAATCCCCTTTTGCTCCGAACGCCTGTTCATCGGCTGTGAAGCCTCTGGATTTGATATTTTTGTCCAAGGCTGATAGATAATCTTTGTATTCCTGATATTTTAGTTAATGCCAGATGCTGAAACATGAACAGTTTCAGGAGGTTATTTTATATCTACGTTTGTTGATCAGTTTGAGACATTTTTAAAAATAACTTCTGTCTTCTGTCTTGTGCAGTGTACAAAAGTAACATAATGAGAGCTTAATTGATTTTTTTAAAATATTTGATGCATTTCATTCTTGTCTCACCATAATTTTTTAACAAATTCAGCTAAGGATTAGTGTGATTTATACCACTGACTTGTCTTGAAATGCATTTCAGCTATAGATGTGAGGTGTCTACTGATCAAAACCCAAATCTTCTTATTATTTTCTTATTATTCAGTGGCAGTTTGCTTGAGGCTATTTTATTTCGTCGTTAATCAGTAGATGAGGGTCATTTGGATACTGGCTAGACCACATGTTATGTCTTTAGATATATTTACTGTTAAATTGGGTAAGAAGGAAACTAACAAAGAATAAATACTGAAATGACTGTATCAGACATGCCATCCTTTATGAATTATGTATAGGAGCTCTGCATTTTAAGAACACTAAAATATGGCAAAAAGCTGTCTTATTTTTTCAACAACAAAAACAAAAATTGTCAGATATCGACATACGTTTGATTGACATGATCGACAGTCGAGTGTTTTGTGTTTTGAATGCTCCACTTGATGCGGCCTCGTTTTATGTCCATGTACTGTGTTTGACTTATCATTAAATAAGAATACTGTTTAGTTAATGTATGTTATGTATGTTTATCAGGGATGCCACCAAAGATTTTCTGCTGAAAACGGTACAAGACAGCTCTTTCAGTTTTAGGCCAAACGAGAAAAAAGGCTGATGTTTTTGACTGAAAACAACAGATTAAAAAGGATGATAATGAAGTGCTGCATGGTGGCTTAGTGGTTCGCACATTCGTCTCACACCTCCAGGGTCCGGGGTTCGATTCCTGCTGGGGCTGTGTGTGTGTGGCGTTTGCATGTTCTCTGGGTACTCCGGTCCAAAGACATGTATGGCCAGTTTTGCTCCCTCAGAAGGCTGTGGAGTCAAACTTGCGATCTCGTTACTATAGGGTGAATGATTTTCTGATGTGCCACATGGGAGCATAGTCCATGATTGGGTTTGAGCCAGTAAGGTTTTGCAATGTGATGAACCAAACACTGACACAATGACAAACTTAAATTAGTTTGAAAGCTGAATAAAACAAGTATTGTGAATGTGTAGTATTTTATTGAATTAATGTTTTATTATGATATATTAAATTGGCTCTCTTCCTTTGTCATGTCAAGGCTTCAATGAATAAGGCCTATATTTGTGAGTTTGTGCTAAACACAGTTTAAACCAAGAGTTAGTTTTCAAACATTGCAGTCATATTTAGAAAGGAACTCTTTTTTTCAAACAGTTTTCAGTAATTATTTAATATTTTAAGGTTTTTTCAGAGCTGGAAGTAATACAGATGTAATAAGATGAGAAACAAATTATATTGTGAATTGAGTAATAAAAAGCAAAGTGAATAAATTTAATCCAGAGACCCTTTGATTAGAGCAAGCTGAATTAAATTGACCACTTAATCATGCAATGCTCTGTTTATTGATTTTTTAGACTTGCCATACATCTCATGAATTTGCAATTATATTTCAGAAGCAAAACTTAATATAATTTGATGCATATTAATCCACACATGTGAAAATCAATCAGACCATGTCATATATTAGACTCCACAAATGAGGTCATAACATCAATTGTATTGGCCATATGGCACATAATATACTTTAGAAATGTTATATGATAAAAAATAAAAAATGTTTTAAAGTTAACTATACAGTATAATATTCTACAGGTTTGTAAATAGCATTACCTGTGTTACGTTATATAATTGTACAATATGATTGGAAGATTGCTATAGTTAATCTATTACCTTCCTTTAAATTTGTCTCAATCTTACTGTCACTCTTTTCTGACTGATTTAAGTAGAAAGTGTCACTATTTTGTGCTGTAACAGTTTGTGGACATATACAGGAAAGTAAAAGTAGCTTAGCAGATGGAAAAGATGGAAAAGAAGTGGAAAATGGACCAGATATTGAAAAGACTATGGTTATTATAGTCATCATCATCATCATCATTACACCTGTATCTTCACTGACCTTAAAAACTCTTTATATTTGAGAGTTTGAAAGATTAGAGATGCTTTGATGAAACATATAATGACTGCAGTCTACCAAAGACAGCCTCTTGACACTACAGGATCAAAGCTCACACTCTGTTATACACCTGGGGAGGTTGGATGATTTTACTTTAGAATTAAAAAGATTTCCACTTGTGATAAATGAGAACATTTTTTATCTTGTGTGACTTGAAAACGGCAGCAAAAACTATAAAGTAGAACTTATTGTCCTTACAATGACATTACATTACAGAAAGGTTGCTTTATCGAATGCTGTTCTTTTATGAACTTTAACACTAAAAATAAGCACAGAGTAACAAAGAACAAATTCCATAACTGAATAACTACAGTGTTCACTGAAACTGAGAAGGGGAATCTGTGCTTCCAGGCAAAAAAAAGTTCTGTGAGCAGTGGTTGATGAAAAAGTCTATACTTACTGCCTAGGAAAATTTTTATGGCTAAAAATTTGGTTGAGAAAGATAATTGTTTGGGATTAAGTTATTCATTAAAATGTGAATTAACCTGAGAACAGACTAGACAATTGTTACATGTTCCATTTGAATGAAATTGCGGAAATACATGTGAATATCTACCCAATATTTAGAAAAATAATCAAATATTATAATATTATAACAATATAGAGTCTGTAACTGTTGAATATTTTTTATTCTGAAACTACAAAATATTGATTATTTTTTTTAGTAAAACACTAAAATATCTAAAACACTTGACACACAAAAAAAACAAACAAACAAACAAACAAACAAAAAAAAACTACAGAGCCAACACTATTAATTAAAAAACAAACAAAAATTTATATTATATATATATATATATATATATATATAAAAAACTACTGTCAGGTTATGCTCTATGACCCCAGCATTTTCCTACCTGGAGTTTATTCTTAAAATAGCAGTCAATTGTTTGTGCTGAGTAAAAAAATCATGAAGCAATTATTTTAAAGGACATGGTCAATGAACTCTAAAAAAACAAACAAACAAAAAAAACCAAAAACAACAAAAAAATCTTTGTCTTGGTCTGAGAGTCCTTCAGGTGCCTTTTGGTAAACTCCAGACAGGCTGTCATGTGCCTTTTACTGAGGAGTGGCTTCCATCTGGCCACTCTACCATTCAGGCCTGATTGATAAAGTTCTGCAGAGATGGCTGTTCTTCTGGAAGGTTCTCCTCTCTCCAAAGAGACACACTGGAGCTCTGTCAGAGTGAGCATTGGGTTTTTGTCACCTCCCTGATTAAGGGCCTTCTCCCCCGATTTCTCAGTTTGGCCAGGTGGCCAGCTCTAGTAAGAGTCCTGCTGGTTCCAAACTTCTTCCATTTATGGATGATATAGACCACTGTGCTCATTGAGACCTTCAATGCTGCAGAAATGTTTCTGTACCCTTCCCCACATCTGTGCCTCGATACAATCCTGTCTCTGATGTCTCCAGACAATTCCTTGGACTTCATTGCTTGGTTTGTGCTCTGA
>JAOUWY010000030.1:15511543-15524389 GCA_025728095.1 Prietella phreatophila
GCCACGCGGCGTTCACTCGCTAGCTCGGTTTTTAACATGTCCACTTGTGCGTTTGCATTCGTTACTTGATCTTTCACATAACATTAATATATAGACATATATATTAATCCATTCACGAGCAAGCGCTCATGAAACACAGGCGCTTATATATAGCACCTGTAATTAGTTCGTGCACCTGCGTGCGCGTGGCCGCTCAAGGAGCGCGCGTGACCCAACCGTCTCACTGGCGACACCCAGCGGCCTCCAGCGGCCGTGGCGTCACACTCAAGCCTTGGATATGCTGTCATATCAGTAAGCAGCAGAAGATGATTGAACCATTAACACTACCTTCTAGTTTAGGTCGTTGAGGAGCCTTTTCCAAGCCTGTAGAAACCTGTCACTAACTATAACTGAACTGCTACTCAAACCTGAAAACGTGGTGTGCTTTTTTTATTGATAGTGCAGACCATATTAATTCTTGATAGTCAGGCTATGATAACACCTGATGGTCTCTGACATCTTGGTCTTCTTACTTTGGTGCACCAAACAGCACAGAATCCAAAATAACCAGCCAGCAAATAAAAAGAAGTATTTCATTTTGTTAAATAACAACATCCATAACCCTGTCAAGAACCCTTTGAGGACTCATCAATTAAGATTATATGAAATGTAATCATTTTAGTATTTCTTGCAAATAGCAGCCGAATTATATAATATGAGTTATATACTGCCTGGTTTCATAAGAAAAATTACGTTTGCAAGTTATTAGTGTACAGCAATCAGGTATTTTCTGAAGGGGAGTTGTTGGATTGTAGGGTGGAATAAAACAGGCATGACAAACACTGTAGACACTCATCTGATGAAACCTGACATCTGTTGTCTTTACTGGAGACAGAAATCTATAGCATATACCTTTTTGTAATTTGTGTGCATGAGGATATTTGCACCACTGTTAATAGAAACATACAATAACATAAATGGGCACTGGATTAAACTTAACTGGCAGTTTAGCAAGTATAGCTTGGTAACACTGACGCTATTATTGTATTACTGTTATGGTGCATACTCTACTATAAGCACAATTATTAGGCAGTTAGTGAATGCAAGAAGTCGTTCATAGTCACATTACTGCTGGTCTGGCAGTGGGCACCCATGCCTACAGAGAAATATGGTATGCCTTGGTTGATATATTCTGTGTTCGTTGGAAGGAATGCACGGCTGGAGATAGTGTGAGGACAGGGACAGAAAAATGAGATGGAGAAACCTCAGCATTCACACCTTACCATTTTTGTGCACAAAGTGTGGGATATGTAGAGCCATGTGCTCTGGTTTTCACAGTAGATGAGGCCAGAGCATGCCATTTGTAAAACAGGTGGATAACAAGATGGAGGACATAGATAAAACCAGAGAGAGTTGGAGAAAAGGGGTGAGGGGTGACTTGCTTTTTTTTTAATGGATGGTACTGAAATCACTTTTGTGTCCCTATTCACACTGTACCTTATACATAAAGTTAAGGAAAGCAACAGTGAATTTAACACAAATGCCTTCACCATATTCTGCCCTTAAGTTTTAGATTAGTTTTGGAACAAATAATCACTGACTGATTTTGGGTGATTTGATATGTGTCATAAGAGCAGAATATAGGATGCATTAAAGTTTAAAGATAATGTGTGCAAGAGATACAATATGCTACCTGTTAAAAGTAGTGAGGTGATGAAACACTGTCAAATTTAAAAGCAGGTATTTATTGGAGGAAGATGAACATATAGTCTGTTCAAGTCTTAATTTTTTACATATTAATCAAAATAACTGCAAGTATGAGAAATACTTTAAATATACACTCACTATGCACTTTAAAACCTATACACCTGCTCATTTATGCAGTTATCCAATCAGCCAATCATGTCATAGAAGTGTAATGCATAAAGTCACACAGATACAGGTTACAAGCTTCAGTTAATGGTCACATCAAACATCAGAATGGGGAAAAAATGTGATATCAGTAACTTTAACCATGACATGATTGTTGGTACCAGATGGGTTGGTTTGAGTATTTCAGTAACTGCTGATCTTCTGGGATTTTTCACACCCAACAGTCTCTAGACTTTTCACAGAATGGTGTGAAAAACAAAAACACTGCGTGAGCGACAATTCTGTGAGTGGTAATGCCTCGTTGAAAGAGAGGTCAGAAGAAAATGGCCAGACTGGTTCAGCTTCCAGGAAGGCTACAGTAACTCAAATAAGAATTCTTTACAACTGTGGTGAGCAGAAAAGCCTCTCAGCATGCACAAAACCTCTAACCTTCAGGTTGATGGGCTACAAAAGAAGACCACATTGGGTTCCACTCTTGTCAATCCAGAACATCAATCTGAGGCCATCCTGGGCACAGACTCACTGAAACTGAACAGTTGAAGATTAGGGGAAAAAAATCACCTGGTCTTTCTGCAGTCTTCTGCTCTCCAGTTTTGGTGAGTCTGTGCCCACGATATCCTCATATTCCTGATTTTGGTTGACAGGAGTGGAACCTGATATGGTCTTCTGCTGTCGTAGTCCATACACCTGAAGGTTCGATGTTTGTGCATGCAGAGATGCTTTTCTCCTCACCTTGGTTGTAAAGAGTGCTTATTTGAGTTACTGTAGCCTTCCTGTCAGCTTGACTCCGGTCATTCTCCTCTGATCTCTCTCATCAACAAGGTTTTTCAGCCTGTAAACCCTCCTCTAACAGGTTTTTTTTTTTTTTTTTTTTTTTGCACCAATCTCTAGAGAATTTTGTGTGTGAAAATCCCAGGACATCAGCAGTTTCTGAAATATTCAAAACAGCCTACCTGGCACCATCAACCATGCCATGGTTACAGTCACAGAGATCACACTTTTTCCCCATTCTTAATTGATATCATTCATTGACATTAACATTAACTGAAGCTCTTGACCTGTATCTTCATGCTTTTTTGCATTACACTGCTGCCACTTGCTGATTAGTTAACTGCATGAATATACAGGTGTACAGGTGTTCCTATTAAAGTGGATGGTGAGTGTAGTTGGCAGCAACAGCTGCAGTGCTGTAATTATCAGTTCTTTATTTTGAGTATCAACCTTACACTTTCTCTGTTTTTAATCAAAGTGGTATCTCTACACACAGCTCTTGTCTGGCTAAGTCATCTGGCCTGTGTGCAGTCTAATCACTCATCTGACCTACGGCTATTTCTCATTACTAACCTCTCATTCACCCATTGAGACATGCGTCTGGATGCCCTGTGACTCAAATCAGCATGGTATTTCCTGTTTTTGATAAGAATTAATAGGGAATGTAATAATTTTCTGATGGAAACTATAAGCAGAAATTTCTGACCGCGGCACAGTGTCTGCTACTGAGAACTGCGAATCAGTGTGCCTTCAGCAAACCTTTATAATGCAACGCCTTGGTACAGTTTTTTTTAAAGGGTTCAAATACATGTGGTCAGGGGCACAATGCTTCAGCTAAACTAAGTCTTGTACTTTTCTTATAATGGTAATTTTGTACTGAAAGAGTGTTCAAATTAATGACTTTAGATACCTTTATTTGAAACAGCTGTTGAAGATGGCATGAAAAAAGTCTATTAATTTGGCTATTGAAATCCTTGTTTAATATTTGAAACCAGCTATAATTGTGCCAAGGCTGGATTAACAGGGGACATTTATTTTCTCCTGGAGAGTACATTACACTGTCTGATTAATAATTCTGGCATATAGTAGATATAATATTTGTAGTGGCTATAATATAGTATAGTATATAATATACAGCCTAAAAATTCCAATCCATAAAAGCCTGCAAAAGGCTTACTGCTGTGTTCTTCTTCCTCTCCTTTATCTTCCTGTTTTAATGTGATGGTAAGATGCTCCCAGCTAGTCGTTTGAGCTTAGTGAAACAGAATGTTCTTGAAGTCGAGTGAAATAGAATGTTCTAAAATGAGGTCTATCAATCGTCTCTGTAGTCACTTCATTACATTTGGTGACTGTGTTCCTCAGTGTGATTCACTGCTGGAATGAACTGCTTAACATGGTATCCTGAACAAGCAGGCAAGCAAGACTGAACCATCTTGGCTGAGTGTTCAGCTACACAAACAGGCCATAAAATTTAACAGTATTGAAACTGCTCATCTGCAGTCCACATTCCCCGAAATAATGTTACTGTCTAATTTGGAGGGAATGTTTTTGAAACATACATATGTCTGTTGGCCCAAAATGCCAGCTAAATTGCTGTGGAATAATTTATGAAAAAGGAAATGGTCTGTGCTTGAAAGGAATACAGTTTTAACCATGAATGTGAAGTGATTATGACTATTAGAGAGGTAGCAGTATGTTAATGACTCATGAACTGGGCTTAGTTAATGTAATTTAGACATTTAAAATTCACATTTATATTTATAATACTTTACCTTTTTCACAAGGTCCTTTCTCAGTGATCTATGCAACTTTGGCAATTACAGTCATGGGGAAACAAAAGTACCCCCTCCTTCAGTTCTAGGTTTTTATTTACAGTATCAGGGTCTAAATAACAATTGTGTGGTCCTCACCAATGTCTATAAACAAACAAATACCCTCAGGTGACAACAACAACAAAAAACCACAACAGATTTCAGGATATAGCCTTTTCCCCCCGAAAAAGTAAACCAACATTCAGAAACTAAGTCCACCCTATAATTCAGTAACATGTAGAACCATCTTTAGCAACAATAAAGTGAAATAAACAAATGTTTATCAGTCTCTCACATTGTTTTGGAGAAATTTTGGCCCACTATTCTGTGGTGTATCTTTGACCTGTTGCATGACCCAATTTCAGCTCATCTTAAGCTGCTTGAGAGATGGCCTCACATTTATCTCAAGAATATTCTGGTATAAAGTGGAGTTCATCCTTGTTTCAATGACTGCAAGTTTCCCAGGTTCTGTGGCTGCAAAACAAGCCCAGATCATCACCCCTCCACCACCATGCTTGACAGATGATTTTGGTTATACACTGTGTTTGGTTTTTGCCAAACGTGGTGCGTTTTCATGATGACCAAACATCTCCACCTTGGTCTTATCAGTTCAAAGTATATTGTTGAGATGCAGTTTTGCAAACCTAAGTCATACAGCCTTATTCTTTTTGGAGAGACTTGGCTTTTTCCTAGCCACCCTTCTATGAAAGCCATACTTGTTCAGTCTTTTTCTAATTGTGCTGTCATTAACACAAACATTTAAAGTCCTTATTGTCACCGGTAGGTCACATGATGTAGCTCTTGGGTCTTTCTTTTTATCACTGAGCATTAAACTGTCTGACCCTGGAATGTTTTTGCTGGGACACCCAATCCTGGGAAGATTAGCAACTGTCTTAAAGTCTCTTCGTTTGTAAACAATCCTTCTTACTGTAGAATGGTGAAATTCAAATTGTTTGGAAATGTTTTTATAATGCTTCCCAGATAGATGAGCAGCAACAATTTCTTCTCTGAGGTCATGGGTTCTCTGAGGTCATGTCCTTTCTTCTTGGCATGATGCACCAGGCTGCTAATTTCATGCTTAATGATTGTGGAAGTAGGAAGGGTATACTTATTTTTCTCACCTGGTTTATGAATATTGGTTTACGTTTTGCAAAAAAAAAAAGACTGCATATTGAAATCTGTTGTGCTTTTTTTTAAAAAATATATATTTGGTGAGGACCACACAACAAATTGTTATTTTTGATCAATAAAACCCTAGAATTGGAGGAGAGTGTACTTTATTTTACCCATGACTATAAGAATTAGTCAATGACAATTCATGACTTTTTTAAGTACTTATCAGCTCCAGGTTCCATGGTTCGATTCTAAGCTTGGGTTACTATTTGTGGCATGTTACCCCTCTGTTTCTGTGGGTTTTCTTTGGGTTCTCCAGTTTCCTACCACCTACCAAAAACTTTATAGTATGTGGATTGGCTATGCTAAATTGCCCCTAGGTATGAATGAGTATGTAAAATTCCTTGACAGTTAGGCTTAATTTCAGTGTTCCTGATGTTCAGCTTGAGCATAATTCCGTGGTGCTTTTTTCTTTAGAACTTATTGAGTCCTCAACTCATTGGCCACTGCAGAGCATCTGACCTGATTACCATACCACCCACATTAGAGTTGAGATGTAACTGGCATGTGAGGCATAAAACAGCATGGAAAACTGATGGTGTTGTTTTTTACAGACTTAGTATGCCTGATGACATCTCAGCGTCAGTCATACTAGGAAGGCTTGAAGAATTGGGAGTGTATATGTATGTGTGTGTATGTGTGTTTGTGTGTGTGTGTGTGTGTGTATGTGTGTGTATGAGAGATGTAAAACACTACTGACACTTCGAGGGTGGGAACAGCATGCTATTTAGAGCAAGCATGACTGGCATCTCAACTCAGGCAGCGTGCATATGTGTGAGGGGTGGCATCGTGCAGTGAATTTGTCTGTCTACCTGCCTCTCTTAATAAAAGCTCTTAACTGCACTTGCATCTGTCTCTAATCCCATTATGTGAAAGAATCCTTCTCCTGAACATGGATGCAGAAGGAAAGTGAAAGGAAAGTCACGCTGGAATCTTTCTGCTGGTGTTTGATTCTGTATGATTTCTCCAGTGACTTTTCTTGGACACCCCGGCTCCATTTCAGGGCCTTGAAAGCCCCCTGAATGAATTTTTTATCTCCAATGCCAAATTTATTTTGAGAGCCTGTTCAACCCCAAGCCTGAAGAGAAGCAGTGGCTTGGGTTCATGCTGTCCCAGTTCACTGGCCCAGCCCACCAGTGGCAACTTCGGACTGGGAAGCGTGGCTGAGTTGGTGTGCCTCATTATTTTTGGTAACGTGGACCTTCAGTTTGATTTGGAGAAATCTTTGGCGAGGGCCAGCCTGACAGCCGAATCCAAGAGGCTGTTCACCACATACTATGAAAGGGAGCCAGAGGCTCCAGAGGCGGCCTCACCTGCAGAGCACCCTCCCGAGGCTGACATGGTATCTCCCAAGCTACAGACTGAGAACAACGATGTGGTCTCCCCTACAGAGCTCCAGCCAGAGACCAATGTGGTGGCCTTTCCTACCGAGATATGGCCAGAGACCAATGAAGCAGTCTGCAGCCTAAGGTCAATTTGGTGACCTCCTCTCCAGAGCTCCAGCCTGAGACCCATGAGGCGGTCTCTCCTGCAGAGATCCAGCCAGAGGTTAATGTGGTGACCTTATCTCCAGAGCTCCAGCCTGAGACCCATTAGGTAGTCTCCCCTGCAGAGCTTCAGTCTACCAAGCCCTGATCGCACCTGAAGCTGACGAGGTGGCCTACAAAGACCTGAGCCATTTATCTGCCTGCTTCTCTAAATAAAAGCTCTTAACTGCACTTGCATCTGTCTCTAATCCCATTATATCATACTAAACCTATATGATTCTGATAAACCAGTACATGCTTTCATAAAATTTAGATGAGACCAATGTAACATGTTACTAACTATCCCTCCATATCTTTATATAAGGTTCAGTTAGTTCTTGCTGATCTCTGAAGGGAAAAAATGGCAGCACGCAGCGACTTCTCGAGCTCCTGGTTCAGCTCTTAGTGTATCGTCGGTTTCTCCGGCTATAGTGAAAGATAGTGAGGGTACGTGTCCCGGGAGGTTTGGGCAATACAAACTATCATAGAACCTGAAATCAGAGCTGGGGAGGATAAGGCTTCTGAGGACAGTGGCATGGCGTTGCACCATATGCCGGCTAAGAGGCAAGAGGAAGTGATACGCTCGGAAGCAGAAGAGGGGCAAGCAAGGCGGCCTGCAGGCTAAACGAAAAAAGCTAACAGCAACAGACTGGTGATTCCGTCTCTTTTTTTAGCCAATGTTCATTCGTTGGATAACAAATGGATTTACTAAGCAACTGCTGTGTGCTTTTATTGATGGAAACATGGGTTAATTGCAATGTACCGGACTCAGCACTCCAGATTAGCAGCATGCTACTCCAACGAGTCAACTGGAGTCAGTTGTTGGGAAAGACTTGGGGAGGTGGACTTTGCATGTATATTAACAAAGCTTGGTGCACCAACTCTTCCATTATTAGCATCCAAATTAGCATTATTATCTCAGAACAAGCACCCGGATACAGTCTATGCGATTGTTGGAGATTTTAACCAACAACACTGACAGACGTTACACCAAGTTTTTACCAACATATCACTATTGCAACCTGGGGAAATAATACCCAGAATCGTGTGTAGAAAAAAAAAGACATGGAGCCTACAGAGCAGTCCCTCTTCACAACCTTGGAATCTCTGATCATATCTCCATTATGCTTGTTCCCTCCTATAGCCCTGTTGTGAAGACAAAGAAACCAATACAAAACTCAGTCACAGTGTGGCTCAGTAATGCTGCCTCTGTGCTGACTGGCAGGTCTTCTGAGAAGCAGTGACAAATACTGGAGAGGTGGATCTTGGGGAGTATGCATCTGCTGTCAGTTACATCAGTAAGTGTGTGGATGATGTTACTACTACCAGAACAATAACTATCCACCCTGACTATAAGCCCTGGATGACTGCAGGGGTCAGAGCTCTTCTGAGAGCACGAGACTTAGCATTCAGGAATGGTGACACTGAGGTGCTTAGAGTGGCAAGGAGAAACTTGAGAACTGGCATTAAAAGAGCCAAGGCTCATTATGTGCCTAAGATACAGAGTCACTTTTCTACAAACGACTTCCAGAGCATGTGGACTGACATTAAGAGCATCACTGATTACAACAGAAAAGACACTGTATGCCGTATGCCCTAGCGACCCGTCTCTTCCTGATGCTCTCAACTCTTTTTATGCTCATTATGAGGACTCTAACACCACTCCTAGCACTAGATTCACTATACCACATGGTGAGCAGCCACTCAGTGTAACCACAGATGTTAGGACGGTCTTGAAGAGAGTCAGGCATTGGAATGCTGCAGGCCAGATAACATCTCAGGCAGGGTCCTGAAAGACTGTGCACATCAGCTCTTAGAGATACTGAGTGACATTTTTAACATTTCACTTTCTAAAGCAGTTGTACCATCTGCCACCATCATCCCTGTGCCTAAGGCCACCACAGTGTCATGCTTGAATGACTGTCGCCCAGTAGCACATGATGTGATGATGTGCTTTGAGCAGTTGGTCATGACTCAAATCAGTGAGAAAATTGACGACAGCATTGACTTTAATCAGTATGCAAACAGAAATAACAGGTCCACTGCAGATGCATTTTCATCATTTATACATCTGGCCCTCACCCACCTTTGGAGCAACATCAACTATGCAAGACTGCTCTTTCTGGATTTTAGTTCTGCTTTTAATGCAATCATTCCACAGACATTGATACATAAACTGGAGACTCTTGGACTGAGCTCTTCATTGTGAAACTGGGTACTGGACTTTTTAACCAATAGAAGACAGTCTGTAAGGATCCATAACATTATTTCCTCCCCCATTGTTCTCAACACTGACTCGCCACAGGGATGTGTCCTGAGCCTGCTGCTGTATGCTCTGCTAACACATTATTGCTCTGCCAGACATCTGAGTAACCATATTGTCAAGTTTGTAGATTATACTGTTGTGGTGGGACTCATTTAACAGAATAACGAGTCAGCTTACACATTAGAGGTGGAACAACTGATGGCCTGGCACAGGTACAACAATCTTTGCATCAATGTAAAAAACAAAAACAAAGGAAATGAGCATGGACTTCAGAAAGGCCACCAGGAACCAACCCAATCCCCTCCCCGCATCAGGGGAGCTGAGGTTGAAGTCATCTCCAGCTTCAAATACCTGGGGGTACTTACCAACGACAGCCTCACTTCGAAAACCAACTGCAGCAGCTTGGTAAAAAAGGCTCACCAATGGCTGTATTTTCTGAGCAGGCTTAAGCTGGCTGGATTGGGAACTACAGTACTTACATCTTTTTAAGTATGTGGTGGAGAGCATCCTCAGCTCATGTGTCACAGTGTGGTATGGCAACTGCTATGTTGCATATAGGAAGGCCCTGCAGCATGTGGTCAAGTCAGCAGAGAAGATTATTGGATGCAGTCTCCCGGTAATCAGTGACACATATATCAGCATATGCAGGAGTAGGGCCTTCAGCATTATGAAGGACTCTTGCCACCCTGCCAACAGACTATTTGTCCTTCTGCCCTCAGGCACTATGCTGCGCAGCATCAGAACTATTTAACTCTGCCACACACCAGAACTGATAAACTGAAAGTTTTTCATGTCTTTTGCTATGCAAATAATTTCTCAGTTTTCAGTGCGTATATATGTGTGTGTATGATTGGGTATTTGTGTTTATTTATTTATGAGTGGGTTAGCTGTTTTTTACTTGTGAGTGATTTTAACTGAACCTTTGATACTTAATTTCTCTCTAGCTCATGTACATGTGTTGGAATGAAAATAAAAATCCTTGAATCCTTGAGTATAGCCTATCTAAAATAAACTGTGGCAGGTCTATTGTTATTCTGGAGAATAACTTGCCCCTAAATTTTGGAATATTATTCCAGAGAACATTAGGAATATATTTTTCTATTAACACTTTGTTTTGTTAATCTGATAGTTATGTACTCACAATGCAATTTAAAAAAGATTGCATGTTAGTAGTGTAGCATAGATTTGAAACCTCATGTTAAATGAGGCTTTCCAGATCATATGGTATTGTTTTAGCTGAAGCCTTGAGTGATTCTCTTCAGCTTCACTTGCTCTCACCAATTGCAAGGCATGTTAGCTGGGCAATGATCAAATACTTGTGTGCTCTCCATTAGTTTCAGGGTGCTGCTCTTTCTTTTTTTTTCCTGGAAGTGAAATGTAATAAAATTCAGAGACCACTGACTGAGATGGGTGTACTATTCCTCAAGAAAGGGTCATTGATCAGATGTAGCCTCTAACTGTGCAATGTGGAAATGAATGGCCAGAAGTTCACTGATGCCCTTAGTGGTATACTGTAGTATTTAAGGCCTTGTGTGTTTTGATGCTTATTTTCACCTTTATCTGTATATTCTTTAACTTTATCTCTGCTAATTTACTTTTAACACACAGACTGCCCAGCCTCAAAATCCAAAGTGTCAAAGCAACAATACGCTGACAGCATGCATCATGGCTGCCATAGAAATACTGTCTTCAAACGTGTTCCTCTATCATTTATTCATGCTACCTCCTTTGAGTGCCTTCCTGTTGTTTTGATTTTAGTCCTTTTTAGAGTACTTTTGGAACTCTGCTTGGATACAGGTCTGATTTGGAAGTGCTGACTTTACTCCACATTAGCTCTGTCTTACAACAAACTGTTGAGTTGGTGGAACCTAAACCCCTATTTGTCATTGGCAGAGAATTCCAGCCCGAGCCTCCATGCCTCAGCGGGATAGGAAACAGACACAGACTAGTAAAGAGTATTTGATGTGACATCTATTCATTTGGATTTTTTTAGAGCCTGGCTCAATGACTGCTTTTCCTCCTCTTCCTCATCCCCGTCGCTCTAATTGTGTAACTGGAGCTGCAAAGACCCCGGCTGTTTGATCTCCCTACTCCATGTGCCACAGATGGCCAACTCCTTCATCGCTTCATAACAATTTCATAAGTGACTTGCTGTAAATTGCCACACCAATGCCTGTGGTAATTGGGTTGCCACTCTGCTCCTTTCACTCGCAGATTTTGCTAGGAAAAAAAAGGAGAAAAAGAAAAGCGTTTTTCTTGTTTGCTGCTGTCACACTGAGTAATAAGTGTTAGGACAGATGGCGGGAAAGTTTGATCACTGATTTCCTCAGAGCAAGTGCTCTTACTTCCACCAAGGTAGTGTGAGTATGTGAGTTAATGTGGTCATACATTGAATTAAGCTTGAGCACATCTCTACTGTCCTTGCGTTCCATACATATTTCACTGTGTACAAAAAATTCAACAATTAATGGGATTTTATTGAAATTAATCAGAAGCACATTTGCTACAGGTTACCATATCTGAGCTCATGTCATACGTAGGTTAACTGTTAGGATTTGTGATCTTTGTGTTAAAATGTTAGGAAAAGAGAAAGTACACAAAAAGATGGCGCCCTCGCCTGCCACACACTTCCCACACCAATGCCTTGGGGGAGTTGCTAAATTAAACACAGACACACAAAATTCAAATGGCAAGATCTCTCTTTATTCAAAGTATATATCATGCTTGACACACAACAGAGACAATGGGTTAACTACTGATTGGCTAATCAGAAGGGCATATTTGCATTTAACATGAAGCATTTCAAAGTATGAGAGGAACAACTCTGTTCCTCTCATTCAGGATGTCATGCCAATGCAAGCAGATTTTGTTTGGGAAGGTATGTAAATGTGCACAAATGGTATTGGGGAGACAAAGCAATGTGCAAATGGTGAGGGGCTTTATCTGGCTGTACTTGGTTGGGAAAAGTTACAGAGAAACAAAGAGGAAAAGGTGTTATCACAAGAAGAAAGATGGAAAAATAATGTTAACAAGGGAACAGAGATGGAAGGTTGTTCACAGTAAATAATTCAACAGTAAGTGCCATTTATGGTTGTTATGTTTAAATGTAAGACATACTGTAATTAGACTAACAAAACATGATCACAATCAACAGTGCCATGCAAATGCCACTGTACAGCTATATCATTTGTAGTCAGCACAATGTCTATGAATACTTGATGATGTTACTTTACTTGCTACAAAATCAATATGAACCATCCTCCTTTATTGAGCCTTGCATATTGATGAGAGGAACGCACAGTGCCTTCCTCTTTATTGCAGAACACACTTACCCCTAGTACATATTGGGTTTTGTACAATACACTACAGGAAGACGAGAGAGAGAGAGAGAGAGAGAGAGAGAGAGAGAGAGAGAGAGAGAGAGAGAGAGAGAGAGAGAGAGAGAGAG
>JAOUWY010000030.1:15534850-15545289 GCA_025728095.1 Prietella phreatophila
GACTAATTATAATAACATTTTCAACTGCGAGGATTATATATATATATATATATATATATACACACACACACACACACACACACACACACACACAGAGACCCTTGAATTTATGAGTCTAATATTTCTCTTTTTCTTCTGTGTTCCAAAATTTCAATCTTTGTTTGATGTTTTGGCCTTAGCCATGTATTTGGCTTCCACCCCCTTAGCCTTTACTGTTGTTATCATTTCTCACTATGGTTCACTACATTTTGACACATCTTGACATTCCAACCTTTGCCTTGTTCCTTGAGACCAGCAGCAAACCAGTGAAGGATTCCAGGCATCAGCAAATGTTGAAGCACTCCCAGGCTGATTTCCTCTGATGCAGAGAGAAAGGGAGAGGTAGAGGGAAAACAGAGGGATAGAAAAATAACAGAAAAGAGAGTTATTTCTTTTGTTGATAAAATTTTATAAGGGTTCAAAAGGACTTCATCCTTGGAAATATTGGATGTTGGGTGTCTGTGGTATGTGTGTTTGAGTGAGTGTTTTATTTTTCTCTCTAAATGTGCGTGCAGTTTCTAGAACTATTAGGAGTGAGTGAGCCAGAGAGAAAGTTATTCTCTTCATTTCTCTCTCTATATCTGTCTCCATAGCATCTATAGTAGCCCAGAAGTGGTGGTGCCAGATGCAGCCCTGTATGGAGGGTGAGGAATGTAAGGTGTTGCCAGATCTTAAGGGTTGGAGCTGCAGCACTGGGAACAAAGTCAAGACAACCAAGGTGAGTAAGGGTCTGCTGAAACTTCTTTCTTTTTTGACTCATGACACCCACAATCTGTTTGACAATCAGTCATTTTGATACACCACAAACTCATGAAGTATCATGACTTTAAAGTATCAATAGCAGCAAGATACCAATTATTAAGATTTGGTTAGATGAATGGTTTGGTTAAGGTTAAATAATCCATATGGCACCATTTATGTAGGGATGAAACAAATGGTACCTGCTCACCCACCAATTTAGTGACTGGTGAATGACTTGGTGACTGAAGATGAGACAAGATACTGTTAAAGAATATCAAGCTAAATCCTTCAGCTATCCAGGGGATTAGTTAACATTCAAATTTCCCCATAATAGATTTAATAGGTGTAATTGATTTACATTTCAAATGGAAAAAAGCCAAACAAGCTAGTCCTGGCAGCTATTTCTGAATTATTAGTATGGGTCAGCACATAAAAGCATTGGGTTGGAAATTACTGACAGACTACTGAGTAATTTATGTGCTTCTTATCTATGATTGGAGACTGAAATTATGCTTAGCTTATACATACCAAGGATATTCTCAAAGCTATTTTGTAATTTACTTGAATAACAATCTTGTGTAACATGCATTACTTTCTGTGGAATCATTTACCCCATTGCCAACTAAAGCCTCTATTTCAGGATCTGAGGATGAGTGAGCATGTGTGTGTATTTTGTGAGTTTTCAGGTACATGTCTGTGTGTATCAGTATGCACATCTTAACGCTGACACACTGAGCTCGTAGCCATCCGTTAGCCTGAAGTGTTTGACTAACCAAACACCTTCTTCAGCCAGTTCTGAAATTATTCATAGGACAGAGGGGGCTTATGTGAGGCAGCCCTTTTTCACTTTAGCTACCTTAAATAATGCATGCTAGAACACTCACAGTCACATCACTGGCAGGCATGCCTCTGAGGTGCTGCCTGCTCCTCTCAAACCTGGCTGCTTTTGATTTTTGGAGCACTCCCGGCCACTACCCTCACACATGTCTAGAATACAGCAAGAGTGTGGAATCCCAGATGTGTCACCATGGTGACATGATTGGTTGTTGTTGGTTTTTTTTCTCCATCGTCAGGGCCATGGTAATGATTGTAAACCATCGATTGACCTTGTTCTGCTATGGTTTTGTTTTACATCCATCATAAAGCATTGTAGTACTGCAAGGCCACTGATAAACAGATTTGCTCGACCTAAGGTACATACTGCAATAGAGATATGAGAATTTTACTAGAGAGAGTATTGACCAGAGAGGTTATTGTTATTGTCAGTGATTTAACTAACATAAAGTATTATGAAACCAATCTGTAAATCATTTGCAACATGCTACAAACCACCTGACATTATTTCAGTGCACAAACAAAATTAGTTATATATAAAAGGACCTCAGTATCCAACAAGGTGAGGACAAAAAGTAATAAATGCTATAAGATCCTACATATATTAATATTTCTTTTTCACATCTACTCATGCTGGCAGGAATTTCGGGCAGGACCAATTACATTGTGCACCCTGGCCAGCATCAACACAATGTAGCAAAAGTCTACATGCATGAACTTGTGATGCACTGGGGAGTGCACAAGAAGGAAGTGACCTAAACACCTCCCGGCTCATCAGCACACCCGCCAGCTCCCTGCTGTCTCTGATTTGAACTTGTAGATTACACTGGGATTCCCTGCACAGCCAAGTAGCATAGTCTCGTCCTTTGATACAGAGACATAACCTAGCTTCAGCTAGCTGCGCCCTCCACCCTGCCAGAGTGTATGTGTGTGTGTCACCGGGCAAGAGCAAGACCAGACCAGCATGCTAAAGGCTCTCAGGCCCGGCAGGGCTCTCACCTCCCATCCCAGCAGGCTCCAGAACAGTATTTTGGGCCGTGGCTGCTGAGTTGGAAGAGCTGCTGAGGTTAATGAGCATGATAGGTGCTGTCGCAGGGAGGGGTGTGAGCATGAGTTAACCACAGCACTAACACCTCATTTGCAGGAAAGAAGCTTTAACAGGAGCAGTTATGGCTTAGATAATGAGGAGAGATCAAGTGAGAAGGACATGAAGTCTGTAACAGATGTTCCTTTTGCAGACTGATCTCAGGCTGATAAAATTGCATGAATTCTAATGAACAAGAATAATCATAGCTTTTCATAGTTGAGTTGGTTCATATGAATTATTAAGATTTTTCTTTTACATTTACAATAAGAAGTGGTATGAGGAAATAACCAGTTTACTGTAAAAAAAAAAATTATGGTAAAATATACAATTTATAAATTCTCAATAGACTGCTATATTTATTATTATTAAAATTTTAAGTTTTAATTAATAATGTACATTTTTCTTGACTACAGCAAAATTCAATACATTTGATCATTGATTTACAATGACAACTTTTGTACCAGCCTGTACTTATTATTTCAATTACAATAAACTGATGTGACATAACAAAAGCCACCCTCAAGAACTCTTAATGACCATTGCCTCATAATATAATGTATCAGAGAAGGAACTCTGAATTAGTTCCCAGCAGCCTATGCACCTCACTACATTACAGTCACATGATCACCTGCACCTGAATAACGTTCTTCTTAATGAGCACTTTTGTATATATCCACAGTTTGCACTGTTTTACATTTTTCTTCCTTTGCCGTTGTCTTTGTTGCTGTGTTTAGGATTTTGGTTTATGTTTAGTCTTTGCCATAGTGTTTTTCCACAAGGTCATTGTGTCTTGTATGTTGTTGTTTCGGTCTTTATTAAATTTATTATCTGCACTGGCATCTGTCTCTGTCTCCAAATAATGACAGAACGTAAGACCTCAACATGGGTGTAGCAGAATTTTTCAGGGTCCAAGAAGCCCTGTGTGAAAAGGAAACGCTGAAAAAATTAGGTAAAATTCTCCTTCATTAAAAACAATAGGGAGCCCCCCTGCTCATCTGAGGATGCCGCTCAGTCTCCCTGTTCAGCTGAAGATGTTTCTCCACCTCCTGGTGCGGCCAAGAGCTCCGCTTTTCTTCGCTGTTCCACCTCGGCTGCCACTACGTCAGACTCCGCTCCAGACATCGCTCTGCCTTCCTACTCCACTGAGGACGTCGCTCCGCCTTCCTGCTCGGCTGAGGACGTCGCTCTGCCATCCTGCTCCGCTGAGGACGTCACCCTGCCATCCTGCTCCTGAGGACATCGCTCTGCCATCCTGATCTGCTGAGGACGTCGCTCTGCCATCCTGCTCCGCTGAGGACGTCGCTCTGCGTCCATGCTCCGCTGAAGACGTCGCTCCTTTTCTTTGCTTCACGCCGTATGTTGCTCCCAGTTTCTGCTCCACGGTGGACATCACTCCCCCTCATTCTTCACGGAGAGCATCTATCCTCCTCCTGGCCTGGGGAACTTTGGTCTCTCCTCTAGCGTCAGGGGAATGTCGCTTCCCCCTCAGGCTCCACCTTGTGCTTCATTCCTCCCGCTGGCTGTGCAGTAGCCATCGCTCCTCATTCAACCCAGGCTGTGTATATCAGGTCATCTCTCTGCATTGTGGAGGAAATTTTGCACAGCGGGCCAGGACCACCAGGGGCAGGAATGCTTTCTGGTGCTCCGGGAGTAGCACCTTGTGTGTGTGTGTGTTGGGGGGGGGGGATTCTGTCATGTATCAGAGAAGGAACTCTGAACTACAGTTCCCAGCAGCCACTGCACCTCACTTCATCAGTCACATGACCACCTGCACCTGAATAACGTTCTTGTTAATGATCACTCGTGTGTATATAGTCACAGTTTGCACTGCACTCCTGGGCTTACGTTTTTCATTGTCTTTAGGTCTTTGATTTATGTTTAGTCTTTGCCATAGTGTTTTGCCACAAGGTCTTTATGTCTTTTGTGTTTCGGTCTTACTGGCACCCTGTCCAGAGTGTACCCCGACTTGTGCCTGATAATTCCTCGGATAGGCTCCAGGTTCCCTGTGACCCTGAAAAGGAGAAAGCGGTAGAAGATGGATGGATGGATGGATGGACGTTTCGGTCTTTTATTAAACTTATTATCTGCACTTGCATCCATCTCCGTCTCCACATTGTGACACATGAGCATTACTGACACTCAAACTCACTGCTCAGGCAAATGAGAGGACACGGTGACAGTGATCCTCAGATCACTATTAGCTCATAAGGTTTTTAGAGAGGAGTGTTGGCAAACTGCCTAGATTTTTTTATTTTGTTTTTTAGCTAGCTAGCAGTAATTCAAAGCATAAAAGCAAGTCAGTAATTGGTCAGCTGAGCTAGCTTGGGTAAAACCTTGGCTAAGGTGAAGACTTGTAGGCAAATGAGCCAGAAAATTGGCTAGGTAACTAACCAATTAGTTAATTCGGAAGTTCACATCTAAAGTAAACAGAACAGTAAAAAAAAAATACAGTTTAGTCGTATCTAATTAAAACCAACTCAAAATACTTTGAAGGTGAAGGGGATTAATGTCTCTGCAAATGCAGATTCCAGGATTAATTGCATTTTCTATTATTTTAAATGTGCACTTATATAGTGCTTTTATCCAAAGCGCTTTACATTGTCTCATTCACCCATTCATACACACACCAATGGTAGCAGAGCTGCCATGCAAGGCGATAACTTTACATCGGGAGCAACTTGGGGTTCGGTGTCTTGCCCAAGGACACTTCGGCATGTGGAGTCACCCGGCACGGGAATCGAACCGCCAACCCTATGATTAGTGGACAACCCGCTCTACCAACTGTTATGTTTGGACAGATGGTGTGGGACCATAATATCTATCTGTGAAAACAGACTGTGAGACTTTAAAATAGATATATTCTTAATTATTTGGAATAAATATTAATTGAGCTGTGTGACATTACAACTGCGCCACAGCCGCCCGTTTCATTTTACAGTAACACTCTTAATAATAATAATACATATTTTCCCACAAAGCACAATTCCTCTGCTTTTCATCTCATACATTTGTCCTTCAAAATGTCAGCTACCCTAAAAATATTGTAGCATATTTTTTAAAAAAAATACCTATCATCTATATTGAAATACCATCCCACTGTAAAAAACAAACAAACAAAAACACAATAGAGACAATCATAGAATTGGTAATGGTTATAATGGGAATTGCATTGGTTTTAATGGAAGCTGTAATGGTCCTGGTGGGTCTCTATTGGTAACTTGTTGCCTTCGATTGGTAGCATGTTATGTCTAGTGGGTACCAATAAGGACCGACGTCTTTAATTTGTTGTACTACATAATGGAAACCATCTGGTAATGGTTTTAATGATTAACAGCTGATGGTTTATAATGGTATTTGTAGTGTAAACCATTATAATTTTCTTGATGGTTTCTATTGGGGTGTTTTTCAGCAGGGATAGCTGTAATAGTGTAAAAACAAACAAACAAACAAAATAAAACATCTGCATCAGTCAGAGGTATTCAGATCTCACAGTTGATGCCACCTCTCAAAATCCATGCCGATATTTATTCTCGTTTTAGCAAGGGCTCTGTTGCTTTCCCTTTTTGACTGCAGGCTCTCTGCAGTTTGGGTTTGACAACGGGTGATTCCCCAGATGTGAACGATAATTGCATTTAGTACTATCCAGATTAACAGCAGCCATCTAGATGACAAGTTAAAATTCTAAGCAACTGTTGTGAGAACAAACTACAAACGTTCCACCATCCTCATCACATTCTTTATGTTTACGGATGTGACATAACCACACAGACAAATGACGTGAAACTGACGTTTCCTGTGAAATCTGACCCAACAGATCAAATTATCCATCCATCCATCCTTCTATACCGTTTATCCTTTTCAGGGTCATGGGGAACCTGGAGCCTATCCCAGGGAGCATCGGGCACAAGGCGTAGTACACCCTGGACAGGGTGCAAATCCATCGCAGGTCACACACACACACTCACACACCCATTCATACTACCTCAAATTATAAATCATTATTTTAATCTTACCTTTGTGAATCAGGGTAAGGTAAGAAGACCGTTTGAAACACAGATTTTCATGTACTTGCTTAATAATTCATTTTTGTTCTTTTTTAACCAAAAAAGTTTGATACTGCAGCTGTATAGTCTGAAAGTTTTATGCATTGGTTGGGTGTTTTAGCTCATACAGTATATTAACATAAGTCTTCTTTTTCAGGTCACACGGTAGTCTGGGATAAGGATTTCTGGGACTCATCATCTTCTTCTTAGATCATATTATGGAAATGCCGGAACCAGGATTTGAAGACTGCTTGAGGACAGTGGAAATTATGTATTTGGATTTCAGTGGAATACCGATATCCTTATAAATGGAAACTTTCAAACAGAACTTCATTGCTTTCTTTGGGCACCCTTCCAAACTTCCACCCCTGTTTTATAACTACTGGACAAGAACTTCCATCATGTAAAATTTCATGTTCACCAAGATCTTGACATATTGACAATAAAACAAAGTATTATTCCAGAGATGCCGTGACACTCTGCAGAACTATGAACAACAACAATTTTCTTTCTTTCTTTTTTTTGAGAAAACATCAGGCTTGAAAAGTTGATTAACTCTTTGAAGTGTATGTGTTCCAGAACCAATTGTGTTCCCTTCTCCATCCCTTAATGCTAACATTTCTTTCTTCTTTTATAGGAAGATTTTTGATCTTTGTGAGGTGTTTACTTTTAAGGACAAACCCAGAGCATTTGGTGTTTTGAAATGAACTTGTACTAGGAAAGAAGTACATTAAGTATTAAAAAAATTATAAGAAGTCTAAACTATAATGGTTGGAGTTTGGCAGTGGTCCACTGGAAATTAGTATAACTTTGCAATCACAGATTTGCTGTTTGTTTAAAAAAAAAAGTGATTTCTATTGAGTAAAAATTGTACGTATTATCTTAAATAAAAGTGTCTCTATGGGAAACCACCACACACTATTTGAAAGAGTTTAAAAGGTGACACACCAAACAGCTATTGGAAGCAGCTATTTTTAAATGTATTGCAATGCCATGCTGCGTTAAGGTGCATAGCCACTTTCATAGACTAATGATCTGATGCTACTGTTTTTCATATACAGTAATAAATGTCATTTAACTGTCAAGATTATCACAAAATTATGCTAATATCCTAAGGAAGACTGGCACACATTCTTTCTGAGATATGCTCTTTGCAGACACTAGTTTGTCAGTCTAACTTTCGCAAAGTGCTTATGCAGCTATCACAGAGCACTTAAGACTAAATTGTGGAAGACAGAGGTAAGGCTATTAGCATAATACCATTAGACAGTACTTCTGCCTGGCTAATTTACCATTAGAATTACCAACGTTGGAATGAGGAGAGCACTTGGAGGTAAGTCAACATGTCATTTGCTGAGAGGAGCAAAGTGACGCAAATGATACCCCTCAACATGCCATAAACATCATTTTCAGGTACTAATGTGCTAATGTGTTACCCTAAATCACAGACTATACACAAGCCTAGCATTTAAAGGATATGTGATAAGCAAGGAGTATTCACAATTTATTTAATTGTTTGCTTGTGTGTGGATATGTGTGTTAGCGTGTAGGAGCACCAGATGACTCAGTTTCCATTTGTATTCACAGCAGAATTCAAAGAGTTGCAAGGGTCTTGACTTTCCTTATAGCGCACTCACACATCTCTCCTTCATTTGTTCTTGATGCTTTTCACCACACATCATTTGTAGCAGCCAAAAGAAGTGCATTTCATATGCCTGTAAATCCTGAATGCATATTAAAGACACCAATAAGATTAGAAAGGCTAATCAATCTCCAGCAGTGGAAAGTATATGAGTGGTCTCAGGGAGGCTACAGTACCTGGGGAGAGATGCGTCAGTGCTTTGGGGACAAGGATTAACTATTCCCTTCCATGTTGGGTGTCTTTGAGTCTTAATCTATTTAAGTCAAGGGTGGACACAGCATACCCTAACATCAACGAACTCTTGGGTATGCGTGAAAGCTCACACACTGTCATTCCAGGAATCCTTATCTGCATGCAGCGCTTTCTCGGGTGTCTGGTGAGGAAGCTGTGACGAGGATTGGGTCTGCAGGTCTCCAGGCTAGGAATGGAGATGGAGAGAGCACACGCAGGTTAGGGATCTGTTTGTTATTTTTCCAACTGCCACCATGGCCAAACTGCTGTCCCCCAAATATGAATTGCAATGCAGATATTTAATGTAGGAATACAACACAAAGGGAACAGTGGTCTTATCTCTCTCTCTCTCTCTCTCTCTCTCTCTCTCTCTCTCTCTCTCTCTCTCTCTCTTTCTCTCTGAGGCATGTAAAGTGAGAGCAGTTGTATTTTGGATGATTTTGAACAGGATTTATTTTCTATTTTACTTTGTCTAGACACAAACCAAATCCTTCATTACAATTATATTTTTTTCTATGAATCACGTTTGGTTGCTGACAGAATGTTCCATCGTAAGTGCAGTTAAGGGATTTGAGAGTAAGTGTGTTTCACCACAATATGCTTTTCATGTCCCTTGTTCTTCCTTCATGCGATAAGAGTGATATGTTTTAAAGTGGGGAGTGCTAAAGGGAGATTAGTGTATTCCATGTTTATAAAGTAGCATCTTACCATCCCTGTCATTTCTGAGATCTGCAAAATATTCTGTGTTCATTCACAATGTGTCAGGTAATTATGGGTTTTAGGGAACTACTGAATATAATTTTGTATGTAAAGCTTATAGGCTGTTTCCTCATCAGGTTCACTACATGTAATATTTCTTCCCATTTTGATACAAAGATGGAATTTTCACTTTCACATTTTTTTGTCTAAGCAACAAAACATCAGGAATGGCTAAAATGTTAAATATGTCAAACTATCTCAAATCATTTAGTGGTAAAAATGAAGGAGAATTGTAATCTGTTACTTATATTATACATCTTTAATAAAAAGTATAAAAGTTAATAAAAGTCTAAATAGTCAACGCTCACATCCATATATTATCTTCTGCCATTTTCCTCATAGCATGTTAACTGATAAGCATATTGCTTCAAAAATGAAACCAGACATTAGACTAAATGCTACATGGTTTATAATCCTTGGATGTCCTAATTCAAATGCGCAAGCTGCCATTTTATAAGCCAGTTACATATTGGGGTGTTCATATAAATTATGTGGTAACTAATACTGTATAATTCATGCAAAGCGATGTATTTTTATTTTTCTAATTAACCCATCTATTCCCATATCTAAAGCTTTTCTATTCACATCATCACCTAAATCCTGTTATCCTCATATTTCCCTAAGGTTTATCATTTTCATGTAGAGGAGAAATTATGTCTAGCTGCCTTCTTTTGATGGAAATCTTAGAAAATGAACCTATATTGTTATGCCAAAATGCTTTGTTAATTAGTCTTTTAATGAATAAGTGGAGGAATGCTCAACAGCTAATGCTCATACACAGTGAAATTTCCAAAATGTTGACTGTGCAGCAACTCAATGTCAGTCAACTAGGTACGTTCTACTGTCACTCTTCTAGAGGCTTCTAACAGTCAGGTGCTGCTAACAGGTCATTAGTCAGAGCCTTTTATGTTATGTTATGTCAATTTTACTCCAGTAATTGAAACTGTTCTCTCACCATAGGGTAGTCCTGATAATGAATACAATTAATTAGTATAAATTAAGTATAAATTAAGGACACACGCTCCCAAGACGTACTGGGGTGGAGGTGATGGGGGTGGGGGGT
>JAOUWY010000030.1:15654095-15666699 GCA_025728095.1 Prietella phreatophila
GTGAGTGTGTGTGTGAATGGGTGAATGAGACACAGTGTAAAGCGCTTTGGATATACGCGCTATATAAGTGCGCCATTTACCATTAGGTCTGGTAATAAAATATAATTAATGATAAATGTCAATGGATACCATGGCAATGTATCATTGTGTTGGCATGATATTAGTGTTATATCGCACAACCCTAGCATACGTAGTCATTAAATTATCATAGCAAATGTTAAAATGTTAAAAATCCAAGAAATGCTCCAAAATCAGTTTAGTTTATTATAATTCTCCTAGAAAGTCAGCCACTCCCTTCAGCTCCTTGTCCTCCATCTCACCACTCTCTCCAGACATACACATGCAACATTAATTAATTTTATCTATTAATTAAAACTCTAAAGTCCTTTTACATATTAGAGTTAATTGTTATTGTGTAACCTTTTGAACCTTTGTTAAAAAAAATCACAAAAATTATTGTAGAACTAATTCTTTCAAGATAAGGTAGTGAAAAGTTATATTGTTAATGCAAAAGAAAATAAGAAAAGACTCTTCCAGCATAGTCTTGTCCAGTTGACTGTAGAAGTGGCTTAATCTAGTCTGTACATTTAGTCTGCTTTTTTTTCCATATGACTGAATCTCCTGCCTTACTGTTTTTCCTCACCACCCTGATTAGTCAAAAGCTCGGCTAGTGAATGTATTAATCAACTAGTTGACATCACAAAAAATAAAAAATAAAAAAATGCCCGCTGTATTGCGAGAGAGACCGAGAGAGAGACTGGGAAGCAGACCCTACAGAACTTTGCAATCGCAGAAATTGAAAAACAAGCAAACACCAGAATATGTAGAGGAGCTTGCAATTTTTCTAAATTACTGCAGATTGAGCCAAGATGAGTCATCAACACACATTCCATGAAAATGAATTTACCAACTCATCAACACAGACTTGAACAGGATGCAAGTGCAGGTGAGTGTGAAGTTTACTAAGAAGGCAGACAAATCCAAACATAAAGCAAAATCAGCATGAATCTGATTTTCAGAAAAATCAGTCTAAGGTCGAGCAATCAGCAAACAGGTTATCAGAGGCAAAACAGTAATCTACAACATGAGTAAAGGCAAAGGTCAAAACAAATGGCTTGGTAATAAGAGAACACAAAGGAAGCTGAGCTATTACTTCATGGTAAAGCTGAAACAAAAGGAGGCTTATATAAAGGTGCACAGTGATTGTGTCATTTGAAACAGATGTGTCATTAAAAGACTGATGACTGAGCATGGTTTACCTAACAGAGCTTACGTCCCACCGAAACTTTGGAGGCCGTTGCGTCGGCCACCGGCTAGGGCTCAGCCGGTGAGATCGCCATGTCGACCTCCGGCTGGAGCTCTGGAGATGAGACCGCCACGTCGACCTCCGGCTGGAGCTGGACAGGGGAGACCACCCTGTCGACCTCTGACTGGAGCTGGACAGGGGAGACCACCCCGTCGACCTCCGGCTGGAGCTGGACGGGGAGACCACCACGTCGACCTCTGGCTGGAGCTGGACAGGGGAGACCACCACATCGACCTCCAGGTGGAGCTGGACAGTGGAGACCACCACATCGACCTCCGGCTTTAGCTGGACAGGGGAGACCACCGCGTCGACCTCCGGCTGGAGCTCTGGAGATGAGACCACCACGTCGACCTTCGGCTGGAGCTGTGGCAGGGGCCGCCATGTCAACTTCCGGCTGGGGCTCTGGAGAGGAGACCACCAAATTGACCTCCGGCTGGAGCTCTGGAGAGGAGACCACCATGTCAACCTTCAGCTGGAACTGTGCAGGAGAGGCCATCTGGAGATGAGACCTCCAAATCGACCTCCGGCCGGAGCTGTGAGGGAAGGCCGCTATGTAGACTTTTGGTTGGAGCTGTGCAGGGGAGGCCGTAATGTCAAGCTCCCTGTCTGCATGCTCATAGTGGGTGGTGAATGACAAGGCCAGTTTGTCTAACAGACTGGCCCTCCACAAAAAATTTAAGGTCGGGGTGAATTCAGGACTCCCGAACACGTATTAATAGTCCAACAAACTGGGTCACGCTGCTAAGGCTGCTGAACCTCATGGTAATCAGGAGTTCCACCCCCCAGCAGTCTGGTCCGGAGAGCCAGGATCACTCTGCTTCTATTCAGGCTTGGGGTCCACCAAAAAAATAGAATTGGCAGGAGGTAGGAGATAACTTTCCAAGTGAACAGAAAATCCATCATATGGTTCAGGGGGAATCAGGAAAATTCACTGAGAAAAAAGGATGGAGTTAAGTGCTAGCATAGTTATCTTGGCATGACGTTCCCTTTGCTCTTCTTCTGCATCCATGGTGTAGCTGAAGTAATCTGTTAGAACACAGAATTGAAGCACAATGCAAGTTCAAGTGTGTGAAGTTTATTAAGAAGGTAAGCACATCCAAACATAAGACAAAATCAGCATGAATAACAGTCCAAGGTCGAGCGATCATCAACAGGGTAGCAAAACAGCAATACACAACGTGAGCAAAGACAACAATCAAAATCAGTGTGCACCATGTAATATAAACAGCTTGATAATGCTAGAACACAAAGGAAACTGAGCTATTACTTCACGGTGAGGTTGAACCAAAAGGAGGCTTTTAAAGGTGCACAGTAATGAGTGTGTCATTGAAAACAGGTGTATGTCAAAAGTTTGGTGACTGTGAGCGTGGAAGTGTAGGTGTGTTGTGGGAAGTAGAATCTGGAGCGGCAAAGTTTGTAGGCCGCTGTGTATGCTGAGAAATGGAGTCCGTGTTGCAGTTTCAGCCAAGCAAGTTTTGAAAAATGAGCAGCAAAATCAAACATTTTTGACCGCAACAATCACAAATAAAAATCCTGTATGGACTGAATAAAGCACAGATGTGCCACATTAGCTATCATCATTTCACTAGTACACTAGTATGCAATTTGGAACAGTACACACAGGTCTCTAGTTAGCACTAACTCAAAATTATGATATAAAAAAGCATAGACAAATATTCCATTCCTGCAGCCAAGTGGCAACTATGTAGATTCATTCATTAGTTCTCTAAATGCAAAACTCGTGTATCAATGTATTTCTATCAGTGTATTTCTACAGACTTCAACGAATATATCTGGTTGTTTTGGCATGCTTCTCCCTTCATTTAGTAAGTCTATTAGCAAGCTAATGAATAGTAATGAACATTAGGGTTCTTGTGTATTAATATTAATGATGTCAGTGAAAACTGGCTTTGAGTTGGAGAACAAAATGTACTCTATTTAACAATATATTTGGAAAAAAATTATGCAGACATGACTTGTAGGGTAGTCATTACTTGAGATGTGTTTCATGGATACTCAGGATTACTTCAAAAATGCTTAAAGGACCTTTAGATTGAAAACTGTCAGTTACATGTAAAGCTGGATGAGCAATCATTGCCTTGCCTAATTCATATTATAGAATACATTCTATAATACTATTGCAGGCATATCTATTCCTAATTCTCTCTACTACTTTATAAATGATTAAGTTTCCCACAGGAAGGACTAAAGGGTTTCCATGGTAACCAGGATGACTTCATGATTGCTTTGATTTGTACCAACATGAATGGTTGCAAAGATGCAAAGAGGATGAATTTAAGTATATGTATCTATATATAGTACACTATACAGTGTCTATACAATACTTAATTAGCCCAATTCCTTTGATATAGTGTCAGACATTATTTGAGATAGATAGACATGTAGACTTGATAGATAAATGTGATTTGGTCTGGCCGTTTTGGCTGCATGCTCCATTTGCCCTTTGTGACAGAGAAGGGGAGCAACAAGCTTCAAGGATGAGCTGATGAAAAAAAAGATAAAAATGTGACAGGGTACCTTCTGTGGCATGTGTCACTTTGCTTCTCTTCCCCAGATTTAACACACAGCTGTTATGGTGCCTGTATTGATGCAAGATAAAGACCAGACAAACTTCTTTCACACATAAGTTATTGCACTTCAAGTCCCCTTACACATTTGAAACTCAGCACTCCAGTGTTTATGAACCGACATGCTAAATCAGCTAGAGACCATTTGCCACTCTTAACATTCCTCTAAAAAGATTTTTTTTTTAACCAAAAACTTTTACTTCCATTTATTACATTCCAAGCTGCTCTGTCTCTGTCATTGGAAACGATCAATGGAATGTATGATGCCCAGAATGGGCGATGGCCTCTATTGTTTTCAGTAGTTTTATTATTATTATTATTATTATTATTATTATTATTATTATTATTATTCTACCATGAAAGTCTGTGGCAGCCCATAGAACTGTATGGTAAAAACTTTTACACACTGATAGAAGACCGTTACCACAGCCAGTTTGATGTCTCTATCTCAAAAGCTCTAGCACCACCAACAGGTCAAAGTTTCACTCAAGTTTATGCTAATAACTTTTGAACAGTAATGACTAGAAACAAAATTCCCATTTCCTCTGATTCCTTGGCTCATGCCGAGTCTAGTGCAGTTTCAATTTCTGCCTCATGAGATTTTCCGCCATTTTGAATATCCTGAAAAACATACATTTTCGATCTCGTCTTAGATCGTTTGTCCAATTTTTACCAAAATGCTGAGAAAAAATTATTTCACATTGATTATTTCCAACCTTTTTTGAATAACGCACAGACAAATTAGATGGCAAGCATGGACACTGAGGGTATATGTCCATAATACTTATACCAAACTTATTATATCTCATAGCCATCATGACTTGAGAGTGCTTGCTCAGTTTCAGAACAGTGCCATTTAGTGGTCACGAGATAGGAAAAAAGCACATTTTTGCTTATAACTCCTGAACAGTTTGTCATAAAACCATTAAATTGCTCTCATTAGATTCAGTGGAGTATACAGAGTCCAAAGATATGAAAAATTTCCTATGTTGGCAACTTTGGATGTTGACCATTTTGAATGTAGACATAAAATGCTGTATTTTACAAATGACTTGGCATATTGTTACTAAACTCGGTATGTGTCTTTAAGAAGATGCTATGAAGGGACTCAAAACATTTCTGGAAATTATAATGCTATTCTTAAAAATGCTAACAGCTATTGACTCCTTTTGCCTACTGTCATGGGACCGGTCTTCATAGATTCTGTGGTTCATGCTGAGACAAATGATACAATTACGTCATGGACGAGCAAACTTCCTGTCTGCTATTTTTTAATGTTTTGAAAACATACTTTTTCGAACTCCTCCTAGACCATTTGTCCGATTAGCACAAAATTGGCCTGCATCATCTAGATTCATTCATGACAAAGAGTTTTTCACAGAATTTTTATAAACCATTCCGTTTTTGAATGGCGCTTCAATGAATTTTAAGAACGCACAAAATTGGATTTGAAGGTGTATCTCCGCAACACTTTGTGGGATTTGGACGAAGCTTGGTACGTGTCATCAACATTAGGCCCTGATGTGACCTGCAGAGTTTCAGCACACTGCCCCCTACTGGTCAGGAGGTAGCAAAAATTGCATTTTTGGCTTAAAAGTCTTGAATGCTTTCTTGCATGATAACCATCAATCCAAGATGCTACCTGAGAAGTTTGAGAACAGCACCACATACAGGACAAAATTTCTAAGAAGTAGCTATTTTAAGCTATTTTTAAAAATATATGTTTTTTTTATGATTGAAAGTTTACGTTGTCTAACTCATCATACACTGCTCATCTAACTCTAAGGAAAAACATGTCACAAAGCTTCTTTTGCTACTCATGGTGCCGATAACTGGCTTGACCAGCTGCTGCTTGCAGCTGTATTTGTATACTACATTTGTTCCAATTTGTCAAATGTCAATGTCAATGTCAAATTTTTCAGTAATGTACTATAATGAATGCACCTCATTGTATTGTTAGTGATGCAGCTTGTGCACTGTATATTTGATTTAAGAGATATGAGTCAGACTAAGAAAACTTGCTGATTGTCAATAAAGCAGGATTGTGCTGAGCTAAAAGAAAAACCCTCGGCCAGTGTTACTATTGCCTATACACAATCAGTAATTGCACTGAATAATGAGTGTATGTCAAGTTAATTTAAAGCACTTTGAAGTTGGTTTAAATTCAGTAAAATGAAAGCACAGCAGTCCCTGGATTCCAATCCAAGTCTCTTAGCTTAGCTTGTTTTCAGGAAAGAAAGCAATGGCTTACAGGATCTTTTTAAGCTTTACCCTGGCATGAAAACCTTGTTAACTTTGTTTTGGGTCTCTTAAACATTTAACCTTGTCTAAGCAAGAAATACGGAATGTTAATCTGAACCATATAGTAGTGTTTGCCTGTCAAATAAAATAAATGTTCTAGATTTCTTAGACGTTAGAGTAAAGGTAACATTTAAAATAAACAAATAATAGTAAGAAGAAAATATGAATATGTCTCCTCACCATAAAGAAAACTTTATACAAACAGTCACCTTGAATATGATCATTCTGCTCACCAGGTGCTAATGCTGAGAAATTTAAAATTTCACAGTAAGTAAAATAGGTGAGACGTTCATCATTATATTATTTGTAAAACTCATCCTGTTATACCACCTACAGTATGATAATACTGTACATAGAATGGAAGTTACCTAAAAACATTAAACAGTCACATTTTAATTTTTCTAGGTGGAAATAGAGCAGAAACATTCCATGCAGTTGGTTTTGCCATAGGCAAGCCAAGCCCTCTACGCATTCTAAACAGTTGTGCAACACCTGCACATGAAGCCATAGTTTGAGCACTAACATACTGTGTCAGCGATTATGAGGTACAGTGCAGAGCTACAGTGAAGAACATCACATTTACTCTACTCTGGAGGCTGTTACTCCACTGCTGAGGTCAGTAGATTAAATGGAATCTCACAGGTTGGGGTATGTTTAAGTGTGAGAGTTAAAAAGATTTGCTAATGAATCTTATTTTTAACATTAAAATTTTGAAATAGCTTTGCAATAGTACATCTGGTTTAACCATGTAATGTTGTGTTCTTTTTATTAAACAAAAGTCCTTCAGCCACTTCAGTGTCCTTCAGACACATATAGATATCCTAACACTTGAGGTTGCTTTAACTATTGCTCTCAACAGTAGCTTGGAAAGTATATGTAGTGATTTTAAAGATTAAAATTCAAGAAAATTGTGGTCTATTTCAGCAGAGAAGTAATTTCGATCCATTATAACAAAGGGCATTTGAGACCCACAAAATTATGATGAAACATTATTAAAAGGAAACTTTGAATGTAGTGCAAAGTCGATTCCCCTTCTCCCTATTTTCTGAGCATCATTTAGATTATTCATTAGAATTCTACAACATGACCTGCCTTGTAGTTAACACGTCTCCAAGGTTAACATTTTTAATTCAAGACTGAGGGGTTTTGGAGAGATGTTCCTTTGAAGTTTCTTGTATGAGTCAGAAGGGAGGCTGCAAGGCCACTGAAAGACCGTCTACAATATTGACATTAAATCTCAACACACAGAATGGTGCCGATTGAAATTTTATATGCCTCCCTTAGGGCAAAGAACAGGGCTGGCAAGCAAGTGTGAGATGAATAATGAAACTCTATCTATCTATCTATCTATCTATCTATCTATCTATCTATCTAGTGATATATTTATGTAAATATCTATCTATATATCCTCCATTCTGTCTGTCATTGTCTATTCTCATTCTTTATTTAATATGAAACTCTCTTTTCTTTCCTCCCTGGTGTTCCTCTAAGTGAAACACTGGTGTGGAGGCAATGGAATACCAAGAGCTCTGTGTGAGGTGAGAGAATATTGTATCTTCATAGATGTTTGGATGACCCCCAAATTACTATGCAAGTCTAAAATGGATCTGCTATTTACAACATATGTAAAATGAAATAAAATAAAATGAAATTATGATTTATGAATGTAATGTGTTTATGGTACTTTTACATTGTTCAGTAGTAAGGCTATTTAAGGATGCTCACAACTCATATGCCTGCATTTCTGCACCTTTTCTTGCCAGTCACACTCTATATAAAGAATCCATGTGGGCAATGTTCACAGCTTGTTGTAACCAGCTACTGCACCCCATACTGTGCTGCTTCAGTAATTCAAATTTACCTGCTGCTCCAAGACAATTTAATAACACAACATGTATCTAAGATCTTTTACTTTGTATGATTATATCCAAATGTGACAACACGTCTTGTCTTTTTAATCGCTGCTTTACTCTTTTTAGATTTCTGTTTATGTATACAATTCAGTGACTATGCACATAAACTATGAAATATAATCTGCTGAACAATGAACAAATTTTGTGCAATTAAGACATACCACATCATTGTTATCCTCCACACTTGAGGAATTTTTGAACATGGAAACTGTCCTGTATCACTTATATTATTTCATTTTCCCTAACCTCCTTACCCTTTAGCCTCTGACACTCTCTCTTTCCCTCCCATTACTATCACCTGTATGGAGCCCTTCTGAATCATTGGTCAGCTCCATCGCATGTCCTCATCCTTTCTTTTTGCATTGGCCACTCACACTCCCATCTTGAAAGATTAATAACTTGCTGAAATGTCAAGGGCACATAAAATATACCAGAACCCTTGCATACTGGGGAAGACAATACAAAAGACACATATTAATCGAGAAACTTAAACAGAATTAAGCTGTGATTTAAGAAATAGTAGATGGACATGTTGATATATTTGCTGATAAGAACTTAGCCAATATAATTATAAAGGAAAACAAAAACAACAAGGGTAAAAGATTCTAGGTTTGCCCTTTATTTTGACCTTGTATTGAATGTCTGTTGTTTTTACACCAGGTGTGTTTGAAAATCTTCATGATCTTTTTGCAGAGTGTCACGCCACAGCCGACAGAGGGCGCTGTGGCGCTTCATTTGAAAGGAATGAACTCTGTTTTGTTCGCTCACTTTTGGGTTAGCGTGAGCGTTAGCGCTGATTTGGTACAGGTGCAGGTAGTTCTAAGTTAATGGCTTGTAGTATTTAAAGGCTAGAGTTACAAAGCTCGTGGCTCGTGATTGTTTAGAGTTATGTTGACACGTTTGTAGCGGTTGGGCTGTCTGTGTTTATGTGTTATATGTCCCGTTGCCAGTTTTCCCATGAAGACCGCGACTGCTTTAAGTTTGCTATATTAATAAAGACTGTGATCTGCGCCTGCATCCGCCTCTTGTCTGCATGTTGTAACAGTATCACAGGTGTTCAAGAGGAAGCAGCAGATAAGAATGGATATAATGAGTGCTGAGCTGGACCGAGTCTTCTGGGAGAGGCAGAGGACATTGGGCGAGTCACTGGCGTGGCTCACTCTCGAGATTGTGCAACACTCCATGGCAGCCAGAGACAGTTCGGACAGGGGCCCAGGACCCCCATTGGAGGGGGGTTCTTGGTGCGCCGGGAGGAGCACCCTTTGGAGGAGGGTTATGTCACACAACACAGCCGATGGAGGGCACAGTGGCGCTTCATTTGAAAGGAATGGACTCTGTTTTGTTCGCTCATTTCCGGGTTAGCGTGAGCGTTAGCGCTGAATCGGAACAGGTACAGGTAGTTCTAAGTTATGGCTTGTAGTATTTAAAAGTATTTAAAAGTATTGTAGTGTTTAAAAGCTGGAGTTACCGAGCTCGTGGCTCATGACTATTTTCAGGAATGTTGATTTGTTTAGTGGTTATGTTGTTCGGGGACTATGTTTGTAGAGGTCGCCTATGGAAAAGGGATATTGTTTCTACGCTATGTGTGCTTTGAGTTTTGTGTCAAACTTTAATAAAGACTTTTGATCTGCGCCTGCATCCACCTCCAGTCTCCGATCCATGACACAGGGAAAGAGGTCCACTCAGTTTATAGCCAGCTGTTAGACTGTGACAGACTTGGGAGAGCAACGAGAATAATAGAATGAGGGAAACATATACAGACAGTTATTATAGAGAGTGTGTGTGTCATTAAAATGTGGGAAAGCTTGAGCAAGGATGGCTGGTGGGACCTGAGAAAGTGGGGATTCTGAAAAATTGAGACGCTGTTGAAGACTCAGAAAAACCTGACATGTCTAACTGTGAGAATGAAATTAGGTATGGGGAACAATTTTGTTAAGACCGTGTGATGGAAATCCAGTATGAATCCCAAGTCTAGGATTTCTTTAGCTGATTCCCAGATTCTTTACAATTAAGCTCCCCATCTACTTTGATGCAAATGGCTTGAAGAGTGAGTAGGCCAGAGTTCCCTCTATATCTAAGGGAGTAGTGCCTCACTAGTACTATCCATGCATAGGGGACCAGACCTTCTGGATTACAATAAAGAGACATGAAAAGAGGCTGAACAAGGTCAAACAAGGTCACCTGACTGGTAGTTGTGGATTTCTTTATAATGTCAATCTGCCTGTTTCTTCTGTTGGCAAACAATATTTTAAAGTTGCTGGTGTGTGTGTGTGTGTGTGTGTGTGTGTGTGTGTGTGTGTGTGTGTGTGTTTCCCAGTTTATTTATTTCTTTGTTTGTTTTTGCTTTGCTTTATCCAGTCATCCACTATGGACCACATTCGCAGTGGGAGAGGAGTCCCAAAGGACTACTGGTTGTGGATGAACTAGGATGCACTGAAAAGGACTCAGGGCTGCAGATGAATGCATTTGTGCAATTTGTGCCCAGGGAAGAAAACAAGATAACTCATCTTGCTGATTCGGACAGATATGTACACATTTTCCAGGGTGCTGTTTAACTATCTTGCACTGGCAATTTGTGGATGATATCCTGAGGTTAGTCTGACATTTCATGGAGCTTCTCTATGAAAGATCTCCTTACAAGGGAATTAAATTTGGGATGTCAGTCAGAGATGATTTAATACATTCTGAAAGATGTTTTCTGTGGTTTCTAATGTAGAGGGTGGAAAGAGTAATGAAACAGAGAATCAGTTATCTATGGTGAGCACTGGAGCTTGCATGAAGTTCTTGAGGTCTTGGATTTGGTACAATGGACCCTATTCATAGATGAGTTACACTGTGTAGTGGGTTTGTGCACATCCATACTCAAAGTTCAGATGTTACCACAGATTTTGTTTGCAGTGTCAGCTTGACAAAAACCCTGAGTTAATTGACAGGATCCTTTAAACACCACAACACACTTTTCCCCTAAAGGACATAAAAAAGACAGCATCTTAATTGGGGCCACTGTGTGTATAAACAATAATAATAATAATAATAATGATGAAATTATGAACAACACTTTCTTAAAGTGACTGTAAGCATTGTAGGTGAATGCTTTATCAGCTTATCTTTTAAACCATGGACAGATTTTCTTTATAGGAGAGTGCATCAAGTTAACTCAATCATTGACATTATTTTATAAATTTAACTCAAAATAATGAATAAAAAGCCAGCACACACATTTTCACAACCTTAGTTTAGTATCTTGTGGTTTATATTGTGTGCATACAATATTCCCTCTTTGGACTGTTCCCATTCGGGGTCACCATAGCAGATCACCCACATATTTAGATTCTGGCATAAGCTGTAAACCAGATGCCCTTCCTGACACAACCTGTCTCTATTTTCCAGGCTTGGGCCCAGCACTGAGAGTGCACTGGCTCATGCAACCCTCCAGTGGCTGACTGGGAATTAAACCTGGGCCAGCCACTAGTCTACCAGGGAACCTGTCCACATACAATTTAAAAGAATAAAATGTAAAAATAACAGCATGTGCTGGGTCAGGTGCTATTTTTGATAGTGCCAAATAGTGAGTGTGAAGCCAAATAATTAAATGAAACCCAATGTTTAATGCAAAAATTTCTTCTAGGATTATTCATGCAGCAATTTATTGGCCATATAATAGACACCTATAAAATAAGATTTTTTATTTGAATGCATGTTATCTTCTCATTCATACTGTATATCATCATATTAGTGGAGGGATTTTTTCCCAGTTTAACGTGTCTCTTCCATTTATATTAAATCATATTGCATTTGACAGCAAAGATCTGCTTCTTTAGTGTAAATATTAAGTCAGGCAGAAAAATCTGACAACTTCAGAGGTGGGAACTACATGCTGGTCATTTTAATATTCTGAATTAGTTAAAAAAAATACTCTAAGTGGTAAATGGTTTGCACTTATATAATGCTTTTTAACCTTAGCAGTCCTACAAAGCACTTTACACTGTTTCTCATTCACCCATTTACACACATCAATGGTAGCAGAGCTGCCATGCAGGAGCAGCTTAGGGTTCAGCGTTTTGCCCAAGGAATTGAACCACCAACCCTACGATTAGCAAACAACTCACTCTACCACCTGAGCTACAGCCACCTTGTAGATATTTATGTATTTGAACTTACATCACTAACTTAAGTCATCAAATCTGAATACAGGCCACTGACAACAGGAACAAAGTGGTGGTTGTCACTGGTCATACTCTTCCACCAATATTAATTGGACAAGTGCATTCAAGAAATCGGAAAAGGGACACAAATGGCACCTGTTATAGCTTATAGATAATCTATGGAAATGGGAATGTTAAGGGTTGAGATAATGCAGCATTACGTCTAAAATCACAATCATGCATTTCAACTGTAACAAGTAGGAAAGGCTCAGGGCCGAACCGAGCTCCACCAGGGGACTCTGCTCTGAGATTCCCCAGGCAAAGTGCACTATTTTCGGGCAAAATGACAGA
>JAOUWY010000030.1:15716791-15731989 GCA_025728095.1 Prietella phreatophila
ATAAAGATGGCCTAGGCTATAAGAAGATTGCCAAGACCCTGACACTGAGCTGCAGCATGGTGGCCAAGACCATACAGTGGTTTAACAGAACAGATTCAGAAATAGACATATGAGTGCTGCCAGCATTGCTGCAGAGGGTGAAGGGGTGGATGATCAGCCTGTCAGTGCTCAGACCATATGCTGCACACTGCACCAAATTAAAGGTATCTAAAGATGATGCACAAGAAAGCCCACAAACAATTTGCTGAAGATGAGCAGACTAACATGGATTACTGGAATCATGTCCTGTGGTTTGATTATACCAAGATAAATGTATTTGGTTCAGATGGTGTCAAGCGTGTGTGGCAGCAACCAGGTGAGGAGTACAAAGACAAGTGTGTCTTGAGTACAGTCAAGCATGGTGGTGGGAGTGTCATGGTCTGGGGCTGTACGAGTGCTGCCGGCACTGAAGAGCTACACTGAGGGAACCATGAATGCCAACATGTACTGTGACATACTGAAGCAGAGCATGATCCCCTCCTTCAGAGAAACATAATAATGACCCTAAACACACCTCCAAGATGACCACTGCCTTGCTAAAGAAGCTGAGGGTGAAGGTGATGGACTGGCCAAGCATGTCTACAGACCTAATCCCTGTTGAGCATCTGTGGGGCATCCTCAAATGGAAGGTGGAGGAGCACAAGCTCTCTAACATACACCAGCTCCATGATGTCATCATGGAGGAGTGGAAGAGGACTACAGTGGCAACCTGTGAGGCTCTGGTGAACTCCATGCCCAAGAGGGTTAAGGCAGTTAGGGAAAATAATGGTGGCCACTCAAAATATTGACACTTTGGGCCCAATCTAGACATTTTCTTTTAGGGGTGTACTCACTTTTGTTGCCATCAGTTTAGACATTAATGGTTGTGTTGAGTTATTTTGAGGGGACAGCAAACATACACTGTTAAAAAAAAGCTGTACACTCACTACTTTACATTGTAGAAAAGTGTCATTTCTTCATTGTTGTCACATAAAAAGTTATAATCAAATATAAAATGTGAGGGGTGTACTCACTTTTCTGAGATACTGTATATAACATTTGCCTAGAATGACTTCATTTACACTACCAAGTGTAAACAGGGTTTAAGATCCTCTTGAACTAAACACACCTGTGTGGTGGCAGGGCCATGGTCAAGTGCCACTTGTGAATGGAGGGCAGAGTCTTGGAGATGGAGTTTGTAATTGCATGAATGAGCAAACACCTGTGTGTGAATAACTGTGCTCTTTTTTATATGCCGTGTCTTTCAGTGAGGAGAATAATGAGCGGAGAGAGCCTGAAAGTGCAGAGCAATGCAACTTCCCCCGAAAGCATCCTGCTGAGCTTGTGTGTGCGCATGTGTGAAGTATTTATTTATGTTGAGTTATTTCAGTAAAGATGATTGGCGACCTGAAAAGCACAGACAAAAAGGCATATATAGACAGAACTCTGCTCCCTCCCATGCCTCCTCATGCTCTCCTCACATCGACCAGGGTGTCATACATGATAGTTGATTAATGACTGAGCTTTTCATTTGAATATGTAGGCCCTGTCCACATGTATATGGATATTTTACTGTAGATTTTTTTTTAATATCCCCGTCCAAATGAAATGCAAAAACTAAAACCTTGCAAAACTACTGAGGTTTGCATGTTGTCATTATAGCTAGTTACAGACATGATTTCTGCATATCCCGATGTTACAATTTTCAAAAACTATGGTCTAGTCTGTGGTCTATATGCTTAGATAGAGCATAGCTCTATCTGAGGCTTTGAAGATATACAGTAGGTGTCAATTCAACTGGGATAAAAGCGTGGATTTGTGGGCTGGTCAGGCACAAGTGGATCACCTCCCACAATTACCAAGAAATTGAAGCAGGGTGTCTAAAAATTGTTTAAAATTATTGGGTGCCTTTTTAATGCACAGATGATTTTTGGAACAGAACTGGGAGGGTGCAGTGCCACCAAATTGTTTAGATGGGAATGGTTTCTTCCCTAGTTGTCCTACAAAGACACGGTTCTCAATAACAAGGTTGCTTTCAGCCTGTGGTGCAAACTTAGCATGCTACAATGACCTGCCATTTAAAAAAAAAGAATCAACCCACTTCAGGAGTTGAGCAGCTATACTACAGTATGTCTCCTGGTACACAAGTGGGTGTTGGGTCCATGGTAAATACAGTGGGGGAAATAAGTATTAGATGTGTCAACATTTTTTTTTCAGTAAATATATTTTCAACGGAGTTATTCACATGAAATGTTCACCAGACATCAGTATTAACTCAAGAAATCAACAAATATAAAGAACTCACAACATTAAAGTTCATAAATAAAGTTATGTGTAATAAAGTGCGATGACACAGGAAAAAAGTATTGAACATGCTAAGAAAGGAAAGGTAAGGCAAGGAACCAGCTGAAATCCAAAAGTAGTTAGAAAGTAATTATATCCCCTATCTCTGCAAATTAATATCAGCTGTGTTAGTAACTTTATGTTCTATACAAAGTCTTCCTTACAAAGGCGGCCAAGAAACATCTCATGATGGGTAAAAGCAAAGAGCTCTCCCAAGACCTTCGCAACCTTCATGTTGCAAAACATATTGATGGAATCAGATACAGGCATATTTCAATACTTCTGAATCTTCCAATAAGCACCATTGGGGCCATTATCTGCAAATGGAAACAACATCACTTCATCATCATCCGGCCACGCACAGAAAAAAATGGCAATGCACCCCACTGCCATGGCCTCTATGCACGCTTACACAGCAAGACTCCATTACTAAAGAAAAGGCATGTCGAAAGCTTGTTTAAAGTTCATTGGACAACCCTATGAAATACTGCGAGATTGTAGTCTGGACAGACGAGAGCAAAACTGAACTTTTTGGCTGTCATACTACACACCATGTTTGGAGAAGAAATGCAATTGCACATCACCCTAAAAATTCTATACCAACAGTGAAGGTTGGAGGTGGAAGTATCATGGTGTGGGGCTGTTTTTCATAGCATGGTTCATATAATTGAAGGATTGATGAATGGAGAACTTTACTGGGAGATTCTTGAGAAGAATCTGCTGCCATCCACCAGGATAATGAAGATAAGACCTGGGTGGATCTTCCAGCAGGACAACGATCCAAAGCATACAGCAAAGGAAACTCGCAGTTGGTTTCACAGAAAAAAAAGGTATTATAATGGCCCAGTCAATCACCTAACCTGAATCCAATTGAACAAGATTTAAAGACAGTATGTTTAGAAGAGTTAGTCAAAATCACACCTGAATACTGCGTCCCATTGATTTCTTCATACAGGAAGCATATTGAAGCTGTCATTTAAAACAAAGGCTTCTCCACTAAGTATTAATTATATTTCAGTTAGTATGTTCAATACTTTTTTCCTGTGTCATTCCTCTTTATTACACATGACTTCATTTATGGCCTTAAAGGTTTGGATTCTTTATATGTGTGGATTTCTTGAGTTTATACCAAAGTCTGGTGAAAATATCATGTGAATAGCCTCACTAGAAATATATTTACTGAAAAAATTTTTGAAGCATTCAATATTGATATCCCCCACTGTATGATGACCAGGATAATGACATTCAGACTCCAAGCTGCCCAGAGGCTATTGAATCATGACAGTACAAGTACTTTTACAGGTCAACGTTGGAATAGTTGACGGGTTTCTTTCTGTAAGGATATCTGACACATCCATTGTGATGTGGCATTGTTTAATAATATTTTTTTACACATTTACAATAAGGACTCGTTCCTTTGGCCAGTCTGTGAGCATGTCTGAGGGCTGCTCGGTATACAAAACTGGGTTATCTTATGGGCATTGATTTGGCAGCCATGGGCGAACATTCCACAATCAATCAGGTTGGGTTGAATACTGGATTACTCTGCTCATGACAGAGTCTTAGAGGTGACTGCCCACAATATATCATGGTTTCCTGAATGACTCATCTGCCATTGCTCAGTGGAGTTACAGAAGTCAGTACTACTTTTAGTGGTACTGTAGTAGTAGTCAAGCCAACTTTAGTTAGTTTGGTTTATATTGTCACAATATATGATGCACATGCTCTTTTGTCTTCCCCCTCCCTTTTGCACTTGCTCTTCCTTCCTGTCTCTGTGTCTCCTCCTTTGCCCTTATTATCAGTCCATCTCTTTCTTTATCACTTGATTTTTAATGCCTTGTCTCTCACTCACTCACTCACAAACAAGTAATTTGTCTCTCTTCTTCATTATTGCCTTTTGCATTTGGTTTTTGACTTTTCTGACAGTCTCACTCTTATTTGACTATTATTTCTCCATGTTTATTCTTCCTTTTATTCATTAATATATCTATCTTTCCCTTTCCTCACTCAGTCTGTCTGCCTCTGTTTCTTTCTGCACACTCAAGCACCCAATCCTATTTAGAATAGTTTAAGCCAAATTGATAAATTCTCTGTGTTTTTGTATTTCTTGCTTTTTTTGTCTCAATACATAAATAAATAAATAATAAAGACAAAGAAAGAAATTTAACAGTTTCTTATAGGTCTAATCAGTATAAGATGAACAGCGGCCACTCTTTCTACCTAAGGCATCTCATAAACATCCATTTGAGTGTGTTGCCTCCTGGTCACTGTGGCTGATGCCAATTTGTGATTATGAATGTCTCACTGCACTCTCACCTCTTCAGAGCAGCTGCCCAAACAGTGAATACTTCTGTAAAACACTTAGCCTTGTCCAGCCATTTTAGCAGTAAGGGGTTGAAAATGATACACTTACTTGGCAAACTGTGTTATCTAGTATGACATTGTATATAAGTGTTTGCCTAGTTGTAGAACATGTTCATATATTAATGAACTATAGAACTTTGATAGCTTGTTAAACTCCATAAATGATATATTACATTTTTTATGTCTAAAAAATATATGCAGATACCCTGATCTGATATGCAAATGTAAACAATTAAAAATAACCAGGGTGACTGATAACCTCCATATCGTCAACACTACCAAGCATTTATACTATTTCTTCATATACGAGTTTGCCTTTTAGGTGTTCTTTTTGATTCATCTCTAAGAATGATCTATTGTAAGTTCATTTGCAAATTCTCACTCATTTTTAGCAAGACATATTTCTTATATGGTAGTGAAGCATCAATTATTACTTAAACTTTCCAACCTTTATTTCTACTTAGTCAATATCATTATAATATAACACATGTATGACTCCTTGTGTTTACTGTTAGACTGTGACGTTACCAGGTTGTAGGTAGAGGCAGACGCAAGACGGAAGTGCAGGCACAGGTCGACTCTTTATTAATTCCACAACTTAAAGAGGTACAGCTTCATTCACATAATGTAAGCTTAACATAAACGTCTTAGAATGTCTCTAAATCAACTACAACCTAACGTACACACTTTACATAAACATAACACTGCGTATAGTCAGTCCAATATTCACGAGAAATGCGCTCGTGAAACACAGGCGCTTAAATAGCACCTGCAATCAGTCTGTGCACCTGTGCGCGCGTGGCCGCTCACGGAGCGCGCGCGCGCCCCAGCCGTCTCGGCCGTAGTAGCGCCCCAGCGGCCTCTAGCGGCTGTGGCGTAACACTAAACTACTGTGTTAAGCTATATTAAGCTGTGTTAAGCATATTACCTGTAGCTGTATGTACTTATGTATTGCATTACAGAAACGTTAATATGAGAATGCTATGTTTAAAACTTTTTGCTTTTTACACAGCCTTTAAGTACTCAGTGGCTGGTCATCTGGACTTGTCTCTAAACAATGAGCAGAAATGCAAACAAGACACTGTCATGGCTGCAGATAAAAACCTGTACAACCACAACAGACTGTTTTATACACTAATGTACTCAGTCAGAAGTGAAGAACTTTTTGTTTCTCTCTCTTCTCCACTCAACAGTGAAAGAAGTCTCAGCAATTATTTATTCATTTATTTGTTTACATTTTATTTTCTCTCATTTTCTCCCAATCTGGTATTTAACCAATTCCCTCACACTACTCAGCTCTCCATCATCATACGACAACTGGGGAGAAGGAAGGCACACGCAGAGCAGCTGAACACACTTAGAGGAAATCATTCCTGAGCATAGATGACTTTGATTCAATATCCCAACAGTAGGCTATCTTTAATATTTGGAAATCCTATCAGACTTAAAATTAAGCAATATTAAAACATTTTTACAAAACAGTAAACAAAACACTGTAAAAACCGTGCTACTGTATCACTTCTCTGAGATTGCATGTAAGTTCCACTGAAACACCTTAAATTAAATTTGCCTCATATGTGACAGGAATTGCAGCAGACTATTGTGAGTTGTGTACCATTTTAGTGGTGTATGAAGGCCTATCATCCATGTCCCTTTTGCTGAAATTGACCTACACTGAATAAAATAAATCCAAATTGGCAATTTGCTACTTTGCTAATTCTTGTTAGGAATGACAATTCACTCCTATGCTCACAAGGTGAGTCCTCTTCTTGGGCTAGAGAATGTGAATGAGCCTACCATTGTTATCAGGGATATGTGTCCAGCTTAGCACACTAATTAACATGGAAATGAGCTTGTACACATGCACACATATACAGACCCAGACATTTTCCATTCTCTCCAGGTTGAACACATAACGTCCAAGTTTATAGAGAGGTTATCACTTGAATACATACAGTGTATTGGGTTACTAGTGACAAGTGACTATGTTTCTTCTACAAGTGACCATGTTTCTTCATTTTTAGTTATGCCCTAATTTTTTAATTCAAACAATTTTAAATTTACAGTTTTAAAGCTGCAAAATAGAGAAAATATTCAATAGTGATTGACAAAATAACAAATTGTTAACAAAATATCCTGTATTATTTTGTTTTTATCAAGAAATTGTTTTGAAACTTTCATGCTATCATGGCAGTTTGTACATAATGTGTTAGATATTAGTGCTGGAATGGCCCAAGGATGTACAAATTAGTAACAAAATGTTCCTGCATTTAAAGGTTGAGGGAAACAATAAAAAGCAAAGTAGAAACGTGCTGAATGCCACAGACACAGGAACAGGAGCACATCATAAACAGTGAGCTTTAAAGTTTAAAAGATCCCAGCAAGACAAGTGCTGTACTTCCTGTCACTTTAAAGCTTTATGTAGTTAACAATGAAATGCTAAATGAGGAATCCTAGATTCATCTGATACAGAAGTAAGTGTTTATTTTTCCAGGTGCTTTACAGAGACATATGTTAGACCTCTTGGCATGGGGCTGTCTCTACAATGAGGAGGCTAAACAAACTAAGCGACTAATGGGAATGTGTCTCCTCCTCTCTCAGTCTGCACGGATCACCCAGCTTCCTTAGATGAAGGAAAAGAGGGGCTGGTTAGGTGTGGTTCATACAGTGAAATACTACATTAATCAGTGAAAAGTAAACGTTTTTGTTTATTTCTAGGCCTAGGACACAATGAAATCAAAGAAGCACTCCTGCTTTGAAAGGCATGAGAGAACGTGAGGAAGGTTGTGTTTTCCATAAGAACACAATTGTGTTTTGAAAATATGAGCTATTTGTCTTTAATAAACTGTTACTTAAAGAACAGTGTTGTATGCTAGATTGCCTGAAAGCATACAGTGCATTTTGTTAGTAGTGTAATTCAATCTCTAGAAAATATACAAGTGTAAAATCGGCATCTTTTTTCTTCTGTGTGCCTCACCCTGCCTTCAGCATTCTGTGTTTCTTGATATTCTTGACACATGGGTGGCACACAGCAGGAGTGTGTTGTCTCTGTCTCATAACATTTCCAGATCATGTTTGTTTTCTCTGGGCTGACCCGGATAAGCAAAATGTTTTTGCTCAGCATCTTTGTCCTTCAGTGGATCCATCAGAAAGGCAAAAGATGAATGTTGTACTTCTTTATTGGATAGGGACTGTCAGTACATTCACTATGTAGGTTATTTGCCACTAGAGATGTTTTTTATTAGTGATGCCAGAAAATACTTGTCTCTGTTAGGTGTAGCTTCCTTTGCTCACATTTGTGGTGTGAAATTTCATTTAAATTAGAAATTGATGCTTTAGTTTGGATGTATTACGTAAAATTAGTTAATTAATAAAAAAATTTAAATTTCAGTTATGACTTTTGACACCAGATGCTGACTGAGGTTTTGAATCCTTTAGCATCTGGATTTCATTACATCTGAGAAAACACTATATGGTAAAAGGTTTGTAGACACCTGACCATCACACTCATATGTGGGCCTTCCCCAAAATATAGCCATAAAGTTGGAAGTACAGCATTTCTGTGCTTCCAATGCTATTAAATGCTTAGTTCACTGGAACTAAGTGGCCCAAAACTGTTCCAGATTGAAGATTCCCCTGTGCACAAATCAAAGTCCATGAAGACATGGTTTGCCAAGGTTGATGTAGAAGAACTGGACTGGCCTGTACAGAGCCCTGACCTCAATCCCAATGAATACCTTTGAGATTAACTGGAATGACAGTTCAGCAAATGTGGGACTAAATCTGGAATGGGATGTTCAAAAGGCATATATGGGTGAGATGGTTAGGTGTCCACAAGGTTTTGCCCATATACAGGTGCATCTCAAAAAATTGGAATATCATGGAAAAGTTTATTTTCTTCGGTAATTTAATTTTTAAAAATGGAACTTTCATTACATTAGGATTTCAGCTTTTATTTCCTGGTAAATCTAGATATGTTAAACAACATAATGTAAAACATAGACCATTTTTCTATCAGACCACCCAATTTTTATGCAAGCAAATGTATATGAACAGAGAAGTCTTGACATAAATTAAGTAAATAACACTTAATATTTGGTTGCATATCCCTTGCTTGCAAGAACTGCATCAAGCCTGTGACTCACTGACCACCAAATTGTTGGTTTCTTGTTTTGTGATATCTTTCCAGGCTTTTACTGCAGCCTTGTTCAATTGTTTGTTTTGGGGGGTTTCTCCCTTCAGGATTTGAAATGCTGTGCAGTTGAGTTAAGGTCTTGTGATTGACTTGCCCACTATAAAACCTTTCACTTTTACCCCCTGATGCAGTCCTTCGTTGAGTTGGCAGTGTGTTTTGGATCATTGTCTTGCAGCATGATATAGTTCCTCATGATTAATTTGGATGCATTTCTCTGTAAATGGGCAGACAATATATTCCTGCAAACTTCTGAATTAATTCTGCTGCTACCATCATGAGTTATATTAAAGATTATTGAGCCTGTTCCAGAAGCAGCCATGAAACCCAAGTCATGACATTACTCCACCATGTTTCACAGATGAGCTTGTATGTTTTGGATCATATGCAGATCCTTACTTTCTCCATACTTTGGCTTTTCCATCACTTTGGTAGAGGTTAATCATGGTTCCAGAACCTTTGTGGATCATCTCTGTATTTATTTGCCAATTCCAATCTGGCTTTCTAATTCTTACTGCTGATGAGTTGTTTACATTTTGTGATATGGCCTCTATATTTCTGCTCTCATAGTCTTCTTTGGATGGTGGATTGTGATATCTTCGCCCCTGTCCTGTGGAAGCTGTTGGTGATAATACTGACTGTTATCTTTTTGGTTTTTCTTCTCAGCTCTCACAATGTTTCTGTCATCAAATTATTAACATTTATAATCTTTATGGAAAAATTCACATATTCAAATAACTTGCATATTAACTTTCACACATGGGTGGCACCCATAACGTTAACATGTGATCTTCAACCACATCCAAGATTTATTTTAGAATTAAATTTGAGTCTTTTGGTTTAAACCTCTTTCATGTTGGTCTATATTCACTTTGCTTAACACTTTCCAATATTACCTATAATGCCATACGACTTCCTGCTGATAGTAGTATTAGTGTAGGGGTCAGGAAACTATGGCTCCCGAGCCATATATGGGTATTTCACTGATTGCCAATGGCTTGACAGCGGGAATAAATAAATAAAAGCAATTACGAGTCACCAAAGCTAGGGTGTTGATTCAATTAAAGCTTTACATATTTTAAAATATTACATAATTCATAATCAAAGCCCATTTGTAATGTAGACACCAACCAATTGTGATGTGGCACAACAAGGTCAAATTTCATTGGACAGTGTGGAGCAGAGTGGTATTTTCCCATTCTAATTTATAAATCAATTGAAAACTACGTAGCCAGTCTGTTTTCTGTTTTTAACAAAGGTCAAATGGCTAAAGCAAAAAAAAGAATTGCTTTTCCAGTCACGGACAGACACATTTACATTTGTGGAAGTCGCATTAATGGTAGGTGGTGTTCAATTTACTCTTACTGTCGTACTGTACCGTGTATTGATTTACCATTTGATGAAACTATCATAGTTGATTCAATGAAGTCCAACTGCCTCTTACAGGCTTATTAGGTGAAGTGTAGGCTGTTAGGTCAAGAACACACAAAATGTGAAATGCCTTTATTATATTACACATAATTATGCAATAATAGTAAACAATAATAATTATTATTATTACTATAATAATTAGAAGCAGCATATAAAAACTTAAATATATTAAATTTTCTCTGACTTTTTAAAGAAAAAAATCATAAAACCTTTTTTTGCCTTGTATGGCTCTGCCAGCTGAAAAGGTTCCCGACCTCTGTGTTAGTGGGATTTACATCCATTTCTAAAGAGACATAGAGAAAATCTGCATCATATACATTAGCTGCATTGCAGTTTGGAACTTTGAGACCTGTGAAATTAGCATGGTACACAGCAGTATCACCGGAATACAAATGTTCAGCATCAACTAACAGCACCAGAATTACTAAACATGTCACAAATATTTCAATATAAACCTATTTAATGTGTTTCAGGGTGGACTTTTCCTTTACATCAACCTCCATCCTACCCAGGTAACTTTTTGTCCTTGTTTTATTTGGGAGAACTTCTTTAATGGGGGTATTGATATTACCCTCCTGTGTGGTAATGAGAATACAGCTCAGCACATCATAATAATCTTTTGAGGCCTAATATTTTTATATACTTAAACATACATTTCTGAAAGTGTATGTTAGAACTTGGGTCCTATTGAAAGTGAACTGGAGGATAAGAGTTTGGAGCAAAGGACAAGAAGGTGGAGAGAGGAGACACAAGTGGGCAGTCCTAGTGCACTCTATGCAGCCAATAGGACTCTGTTTTGACCTCTATTTTGATCTCAAGAGCCAATAAGAGCAGCACTGATCTCAGTATAGCAGTGTAAATTGAATCTGGGCCTGGCCTTTTATATCATTAAGACCTGTGGTGCGTGGGATATGCCTTCATTCAGTTGTGTGTCAGTGCCTTGAATGTACCGATTACCATTAAATACTAAAGCATTCCTGTCTTGTATTGTGGTGAACTAGTGTGTTTTGGAGTTTGTTTTTTGTCTTCTGAGAACGAGTTGAGTGGTGTTCAAAAGGTAGGAGCTTTGCTTGATAAATATGTGTGTGAATGTTCTTACTAATCCAGTGTGCCTGTGTGATCTGAAAACATTTGATCTGTAAATCCATTCTGTCCTGCCATATAAATTGTGCAGGTCTTGCTTTCAGCTTCGCTAATTTGCTAATAAACATTGTATTTAGTACATATTACTTACAGTGCTCTCCACTAATATTGGCACCCTTGGTAAAAACTCTTTACAAACAATCCATGGGCTCTCATAACACTGCATTCATTAATCCATGCTCATTACAAAGCCTTTCAATAATCATAATTATAATAGTTTTTGAATTAGTTTTTAAACTCTGTAATATTAGTTAATTATAGAATATATGTAATATACTGTGCCCTCCACTAATATTGGCACCCTTGGTAAATATGAGCAAAGAAGGCTGTGAAAATTGTTATTATTGTTTAACCTTTGATCATTTGTTAAAAAATTCCCCAAAAAACACTCTGCTCTCATGGATATCAACCAATTGCAAACTCAACACGGGTGTATTAAAAAAAAAAACTTTGTTAAATATAGGTGTACAACAATTATTGGCACCCTATGAATTCATATGAGAAAAATATATTTGAAGTATATTTCCATTGATATTTTCATTTTTTTAGTATACCTGGGTGACTAGGAATAGGAAATTGTTCAACCTTGACTTCCTGTTTCACAGGGGTAAAAATATGATGTAACACATAGGCCAAATTCCGTTACTTATTCATAACAATGGATAAGATCATGGAATATAGCTGTGATGTGCACAAGATTGTTGAGCTTCACAAAATGGGAAGTGGGTATAACAAAATACCACAAGCATCAAAAATGCCCATTTTCACCATCAGGGCAATAATTAAGAAGTTCCAGTCAACTGGAAATGTTATTAATCAACCTGTAATTGGACGTGTGTCTATATTGTCTCAAAGCGCTGTGAAGAGAATGGTTCAAGTTGCCCAAAAATCTCCAAGGATCACTGCTGGAGAATTGCAGGAGTTAGTTGTTTCTTGGGGTCAGAAAGTCCATGAGAGCAGAGTATTTTTGTGAATCTTTTTAACAGAAGATCAAAAGGTTAAACAATAAAAACAAATTTTCGCAGTCCTTTGCTCATATTTACCAAGGGTGTCAATATAAGTGGAGGGCACAGTATATGACATATTGCTTGACATATTGTATAATGAAATAATATTTTTAATTATATAAGATCTTATATAATTAAGATCATAGAACGGCTTTGTGATGAGCATGGATTAATGGACATGTTGTTATGAGAGCCCATGGATTGTTTGTGAAGAGTTTTGTGGAACACTATCTGAAAAAGCATCACAAGCTGAGATAAGCATCTCTTCACTCCTGATTATTCTGCTCAATACCATATGGGGACAAGTAGTTTAAAATGGTTTTAATTTTGAACAATTTTGATTAATGTAAAATTTATGATACTGGACCATACTTATAACTGAAGTAAATTGAAGGTATCCTGTCAACCTTTGAATTAATAAAGCCCTAATCTCTCCTCACAGACACCCACTGTCTTTAGGGAAGATATCACCATGCCGCTTGCAGTTGGTGGTCCTGTCGGTTACACTCCTCCAGAGGGGGGGTGGGGTTGGGCAGTTGTAGTTGGTGCCTTCATCTCTATTGGTTTCTCCTACGCCTTCCCAAAGTCCATCACTGTGTTCTTCAAAGATATTGAAGTGATCTTTAAAGCCACCAGTAGCCAGGTCTCTTGGATTTCATCCATCATGCTAGCTGTCATGTATGGAGCAGGTGAGACAAAATTTTGCATGAAAAGTCTTCTGTAGAAGATCTGCTTTTCTGGTTATATGAAGCATTCTTTCTGGTTTCTCTTCATGTATTGATTCTCAGTTTGTTTATTGAAGACATCATGCACAGCACATATTTTTGTTTCTACTGTATATCAGACATAATTAAACTTCTTGGCTGATTATAAAGGCATTCTAGAGCTGAGTCACATGTGATTAAGCAGACCATGCTGAAATGCCCCTGTGCATTAGAGACTCAGTACATCGAGTCTCTGAGAACCATTCCATCTTGAGTAGAAGGCAGTCAGAGGCAGCAGAACTAAGTGCACCCAAACTCTAATAAATATTTGATTTGTGCCTCTGAATTCCTGTTCAATTAATAGCATTTAACTGCTGTAGCAGAACGTTTTGAGAACTTCCCCTACAGAACTTACAAAGATTAAAAACATGAAACATTTATTTTCCTCTAGTACCATACTGATGCAAATACATTACTTTATTTATTTCTCAATGATAACTATTCAGTACTAGAAATATACACTATATGACCAAAAGTTTGTGGACCCATATGTGCTTCTTGAACATTCCATTCAAGATTTAGTCCCCTTTTGCTGTTATAATATCCTCCAATCTTCTGGAAAATCTTTCCACTAGATTTCAGCATGTGGCCATGGTGATTTGCCCATTTGCCTATAAGAGCATTAGTGAGGTCAGGCACTGATGTCAGGTGAGGAGCCCTGGTGTGCAGTCAGTGTTCCAGTTCATCCTGGGCTCTGTGCAGGCCAATCAAATACTTCCACTCCAACACTGGCAAACCATGTCTTCATGGACCTTGCTGTGTGCACAGGGGTATTGTCATGCTGGAACAGGTTTAGGCCATAAATTCCAAATTGTAATGCTACAGCATACAAAGACCTATGCACCCTAAACAGTTGTGTGCTTCCAACTTTGTGGCAACAGTTTGGGGAAGGCCCAAATATGTGTGTGATGGTCAAGTCTCCACAAACCTTTGGCCATATAATGTATCTTGAGCTCATTTGGTTGGACTGAAAATGAGGATTATAAGAATAGCGCTAGCTCTTTGAGATTCCATACACCTTGGTTTATTAAGCAAATCTGCATCAGTATAACTTAGAAAACACTGATTCTTAAACAGATTAAGGACTCACAACACAAACTTTCACTCAATTTAGTCTTACAGCACAAGTCTGTTTAATATTTTTTAAGGCTCTTCCTGTGTCTTTTACTTTCATTTACATAATCCTTTATTACAGATGGGACAAAGTTGTACCTAGCTATCTTTTACTAAGCTTTGGATCAACACCTTTAGTCCACTGATGTGAACGGTGAGGGAATGACATAGATAATGAAGCTTTCAGTACACTTCATTATCTGAAATGGCCTAAATAGAATGGTTTTCAAGGATACAATGAGCTAGTTTAGTACAAGATCAGCTTTAAACATTACTACTCTGTGAGACAGAGCTCTGAATGTGCAACTCTATCTGCCTCTAGAGGCTGTGTTCTCAATCAGCCTTTTATTTTAAGAGCAAGGGGTGTCAGATGTTTTCCTTGGAGACAGATCAGGAGATGAGATGCTTCCATCTGCAGTTGCAAAGAGCTGAGATGACTACTGTCAAATACAGGAAAGAAGTGGAGCATCGCTGAGTGATGTCAGAGCAACTATAGGCTACCAAATTGCTTTTTTGCATACAGAGCAGGAACAAAATACACCACACTGTGTTAACTTGGGTAACAAAGTTAAATGTTAAACTATAATACCACTAAAAGTGCGTCTTTTTTATGAGCAGTCAAGGAACTGGATCTTATACTTGTTTGGCCATTAAACAGTGGGACATTGATGCAACATGGTATCAGCTGTAACTTTTGGCAGTTACAACTTTTGCCAGTTGTAACTTTTACTTCATGATTGTATATACTGAGAGATAGATTTGAATGATAGATTTGTCTGTTAACTATTCATTCAACAAATACCATTATATGTATATATAAGAT
>JAOUWY010000030.1:15822496-15840023 GCA_025728095.1 Prietella phreatophila
TATATATATAGAGAGAGAGAGAGAGAGAGAGAGAGAGAGAGAGAGAGAGAGAGAGAGAGAGAGAGAGAGAGAGAGTGTGTGTTCGTGTGAAAGTGAAGGTCTAAGTGTGCATGGTGGAAGACTTTGTTTAAAATATCATGGTAACCTTGGCCCATGGCATGACCCTGCCAATCACGCAACACAAATAAGAGTTGACAAAGTATGTCATCGAACAATTGTGTCTCTGAGTAAAAATAATCTATGATCTTTGACATTAGATATCTAAGTAGTAGGATTCCGGGTCCTCAGGCGTAACCTCATCATTAACCCATGGTCCTGACTTTTGACATGCTGTCTCCGTGAGCACTTCAACATGGTAGCGGACATACCAAAGCAAAGATAAATTTTTTTTGTTTTAATTTTGAGTTTTTTGTACAAACTGCCAAAACAAACCAATACGGCTTGTTGGCATGATACTGCTTTTGATGTCTGGAATGTCTTTAGATTAAAAAATATATATATAATCACAGACAGCTTGATTTGGCAGGTGAGCTCATTCTTGAGCCTCTTTGTTAGCTCTACTGAGCCATGGAACATTTTAAAAATTTCAATAAATCTCCATGTGTTCTTCCCTCATGCTTGAATATACCATCTGGAGCAGGGTGCAAGGCAGATCTGACCACACTGATTCCCTCAAACCAAGTTTAATTTTCTCTCCTGGAGAGTCGCTTAACATGTGTTGGTCATATTTGAGGCAGCATAAAGCACACACCAGACATTTTTTGAAATGTGCCCCACACATGGTGCCATGGATAGGTCCACAGGTCTGAGGCTTTTTTCTTTTTCTTTTTTAAACTCAGCCAATAAATGAGGAAAATATTTGAAAATAATCCTTAACTGCACCTGTGCTGTAGTATTATAACATAATATTTTTCAACCAATAAGCATAAAACTGTAACTCAGTCTCACATTTAATAAATCCCACAATACACTGAAAAATATTATTGCTCCAGATTTAATAAATAACAATAGCAATAACAAAATATGCATAACATATGCAGTCATCATAAACAAGCATTTTCATTCTCTGTAATCTCTGTAGTCAGCAAAGAAAACTAAGCATGTCCATCATGAAAAATAATAGGATACTAATGTTCTGCTACAGATTTCACCATATGGCTTGATATAGACTCTCATAAGGCCATAGCATGATTGATAGTAATAAGGCATATCAAATGAATGCCTTGTTCATAAACTTTTTATTGATGATTTCATTCTATATTTTTCTTTTATTTTATTGTTATTGGGTTGGAATATCAGGCATATAATGACCAACATACAAGTCAAACTTTATATGACAGACTGTCATTGTCTCCACGACTTGCGGCTGAGCACACACACACAGGCTACGTTGATCCTAATAAGTCTCCAAGCCACCAGGTTCTTAAAAGAAGTCAATGCTCTCACAAATGTGTGGGAGTTGGTGCAGTATGAGTTCCAGTGGCGCACATCAATCCCCAGACAGCCAGAGCCTCCAGTTCTGGCCCCGCTGCACACTGTTTCAAAGAAGTACTGCTTTTTCTTGACGTCATTGATGTTGACATCAGGCAGCACGGTTACCTCGTTGCCTGAGATGTCTGTTGCTTTTGTTTTATTACCCACCCAGAAGCTGATGCTCTCACACACTGAGTACACACCACGATTCTGTGGCTGTCCTGCCCGCCTCTTCGTCCTGTCCTTTGATCCCTGGTGTTCTTCCGGCTCCGAGTCAGGGGGCTGTTCGCTGAAAAACACACGAGGCGACCGGTATCGCCTCTTGTTGAAGAGTTTGGGGTCCACTGTGGGGGTAGGGTCAGCTGTCTGCTCATGGTTGCTGTCCTGTGGGCAGATATCGCCCGCTCGCAGTGCCAAATTGTGGCTGCAGAACAGGAGCAGCAGAGCTAACATGGACCACCGCATGGGCACACCAGGACCTGGAGGGAAATATGACCACAAAAGTGTGTTAGAAACACTGTAATTATTACAGGTGTTACTGCAGACTAGTATAACTGTGTACGAGAATAATGCACCGTTAAGTAGTTACATAGGAGTTATTCCAGAGAATAGCTTCTTGTTCCGTCTTAAACTTGCGATTAAACACGTATTTAATGTGATCACTGATCTGTCTATTACTATTTACATCATTTGTTATTTATCAGGACGATAAATGATCAGCACAGCGTTACACCTGTACTCATGATAAATGTCAATGTCAGAAACTCCTCAGGTTAGTTAACTCATATTTAAGTAACAGGTCTTTTCAAATATGTGGATGAAAAATATACTAGAGCAGTTAAATATAAACAGAATATAAATCATCACACAGATTTTTAATAGATTTCGCTTACATTATAGATTTAATTTACACTGTAGGTTTGTTTACAGGCTTATCAGTGGTATGTTCACCTCGTCTTTAAACATGCGTTATAGAAAATATGAAAGATTTAGTCTATGTATAGGTTTGATTTTAGATAAAAGAAACAATATGTAGAAAAATGAGATGGTTTTCATTTACAGCACAGACTGTAGTCAGTCCACCCTGCTGTTTAGGAAAATGTCACAAAAGGTTATAACCAGGTGTGACGCAGCCTATGAATTACTAAGGATTTCTAAAACAGGGCTGTCTACTCGCTGTATTTTTAACTTCATCTTACATTATTAAAAAAGGCTAAGAGCAATCCCCTAAATAACAGACAGTTTAAAAAAATTTTCAAGCATTTTCCCTTTAATCATGTTATATACTGAAAACATTGATATTAAGTGGGATGGTTATGATCCCATACCGTATTTCTGTATTTGTCTTATAGCATTTATGAAAAAAGTTCACAGAATAGTTCTTATTCTTCTTTGCATCTACAGTGCTCTCCACTAATATTGGCACTCCTGGTAAATATGAGCAAAGAAGGCTGTGAAAAATTGTCTTCATTTTTTAAGATTTTGTTCTTTTGTTTAAAAATTTCACAAAAATACTCTGCTCTCATGGATATCAAACAATTGCAAACACAACACAAGTTTATCAAAAAAAAAAAATTTGTTAACTATAGATGTGCAACAATTATTGGCACCCTTTTACTCAATACTTTGTGCTACCTCCATTTGCCAAGATAACAGCTCGGAGTCTTCTCCTATAATGCCTGATGAGGTTGGAGAATACACGGCAAGGGATCGGAGACCATTCCTCCATACAGAATCTCTCCAGACCCTTCAAATTTCAGGTCCACGCTGATGGACTCTCCTTTTCAGTTCAATCCACAGGTTTTCTATGGGTTTCAAGTCAGGTGACTGGGATGGCCATGGCAGGACCTCGATTTTGTGGTCAGTAAACCATTTTTGTGTTGATTTTTATGCATGTTTTGGATCATTGTCCTGCTGGAAGATCCAACCATATGCCCATTTTAAGCTTTCTGGCAGAGGCAATCAGGTTTGTAATGTCAGGTTTTCATTTAATATCTGTTGATATTTGAAAGAGTCCATGATGCCATGTATCCTAGCACAATGTCCAGCACCTCTGGCAGAAAAACTGCCCCAAAACATTAAAGAGCCACCACCATATTTAACCGTGGGCATGAGGTACTTTTCCATATGGCTACCACACTGTGTGTGCCAAAACCACCTCTGGTGTTTATGGCCAAAAAGCTCTATTTTGGTTTCATCTGACCATAGAAACCAATCCCATTTGAAGTTCCAGTAGTGTCTGGCAAGCTGAAGATGCACGAGTTTGGGTTTTTTTTGGATGAGAGTAGAGGCTTTTTTCTTGAAACCCTTCCAAACAACTTGTGGTGATGGAGGTGACTTCAGATTGTAGTTTTGGAGACTTTCTGATCCAAAGACTTCTGCAATTCTGTGCGTTGAGACAATATAGACACATGTCCAATTCCTGATTGATTCATAACATTTCCAGTTGACTGGAACTTCAACTTTCCTGTTCCTAGTCACTCAGGTGTATGAAAGAAATTTAAATATATGGGAATACACTTCAAATATATGTTTCTCATATGAATTCATAGGGGTGCCAATAATTGTTGCACACATCTAGTTAAGAAAGATAATTGTTTTTGGAAAGATAATTTTTTTTAAACCTGTGTTGCGTTTGCAATTGTTTGATATCCATGAGAACAGAGAATGTTTGTGATTTTTTTTTAAACAAAAGATCAAATGATAAAACAATAAAAATAATTTTTAACAGCATTCTTTGCTCATATTTACCAAGGGTGCCAATATTTTTTTGCATTCCCTTGAACCTTTCGGTACAGAAAAATGTACTAGAAGTAAACCACTAGTGAAGAGACATTCAGGTGCGAACTGTGTTTACCTGCGAGATGTGTCCAGGTGAACTCGTCTTTCCTGTCTGACCTCAGGGGGAATACTGGGGATTCATCATGGTCTGAGCGGCCAGTGTCAAGTCATTAGCTCCTACAAGCTCTCTGCTTCTGAATGACAATAAGCCCAATTAGCTAAATAATCGAGGAATTCAAAAGATATTTCACAGAACAAAATTCTCCACTTTTCATTTATTTATTCATTTTCTTTAACCACATTATCCAGCTCAGGGTCATTGTGCATCCAAAGCCTATCACAGGAACACTGGGCACATGGCAGGGATTTTCACATTTTCAGTATATTACAAATATTTCTGAAATATGTCTTCTTTGACATTTTGAAATATTTAGTGAAAAGAATCACTACTCAAATAACACAAAATTGCTTTAGTCATTTGAAACACACCTCACATTCATGAAACTCTGTAGTGACCCACAAGCAAACATAAACTAGCACAAATACACACCATCACCACACACAGTCTTATAAGTCTAATGCCACATATGCAGAGTATGAACGGTGGTTTTTCATTCCATCATTAATATAAGGTAGCTTATTTGTGTGTGTCTGCATTTGTGGCTTTGCTGAGTTGTACTAGGAAAACCTTAGGTGCTGACCTAGCACTCATTAGCTGGAATGGAGTCTAGTTAAATCTAGTGAAAGCATTCTGTCTAGCGGGGCCACCAATGGCCCTGGCGACATGTAAATCCAAGAGGATTCAATAATCGCCCTCCTAAACCACAGCCCATTTTCATATGGTAACAATTCCACAGTTTCCCACTGTCACACCTTTCAAAAGGGAAATGTGAACCCCTTCAGTTGCAACCACACACACACACAACCACACACTCAGACACACACACATTCTTATCTGCAATCATAGGCCTGCGAAAGCCACCGCCTGAAGGAAAACCCTCCATGAGCATTCTTGTGTGAAAAACACATGGATAAATCATGGCTTTGTGTTGGCTCTGATCCGGCAGCTTACGGCACCCAGCACGGGCCTTCACACAACACATTGAGTATTATTAACTACAACATTTATTCAAAATCTCACCCTATAAATGATATTCTATTCATAGACTTGCAAGATGCTAAGCTTTTTTCCATAAGGGTGGCGACTGTTTACCATTGTCTGGTGAAAAGTAGAGCTAAAAGAATGCATAATTTTTTGTCTCATGAAGATAAAATAATGGTTCATTTTGCATTGGTAAAAGACCAGATTCTAAAATGTCACAATATTTAAGAAATCACTTAAAAAAAAATCACTAGAAACTGCTAGGACTGCTACAACAAGTACATCACAAATAATTAAGCAGCTTATCTAACACTACACAAATCACTTGGCACAATGACTTTTTTTAAATCCATTATTTTTGTGTAAAAAAAAAAAAATAAAGCAAGTTTAAAATCACATACTTATACACACATACACTATATCCATATCTATGAATTGCACACACAATTATTCATGTGGAAAGCATTTTTAATAAGACATAGGGGCATGGAGTTAAACTTCAATTTGCCCTTTCCTGACATTTCTATATATTCAAGATCTTAGGGAGAGTTAAAAATAATCTTATAAAGAAACATAGGTCAGTTTAGGGTGCAGTATCCACTAAGAGACTTGTAAACAAATCCATTATTCCAGTCCTATAATCAAAATATCTAAAGACATAGTTCTCCTCAATGGTGTAGTTACTTTCTACTGCATGGAGCATGTCTGAGTCACATTAACAAAATGACACATGGAAATGAGACTATGACAAGTGGCAAGTATTATACCAGTTCAGCTGGAGCCAGAAAGGTTTTAAAGTAGTATGCAGTTTTTCCCCTCACACACATTATGTAACATGTAACACATGTTACATCTCCAAAAGTGGAAAAGCGATAAACTACCATCACCTCTGCCATGGGAAGGCTTGTCATTTTGGAATGTGCAAGACAACTTCCCCTGTCAGACAGACGGGTCAGAGGTGTTGTACGTCTGTCTGCATGTCTGTGTGTGGTCTGCATTGCTGCAGGTCCGGTAACAGTCAAATCTGGTTAGACACTGATCCAGTGTGGTAGGTAGAAAATTGTCTGAATATCCATATGTTCCAAATTGAGTCAAAAAGCACTTAGAATTTGTTTGTGATAGTAAGAGCAGAATTTGTAATTAGTGTGTATTAACATATTGCTAATCCAGTACAACTGGATTTTTTCTTAAAAAAAGAAAAAAAAGAAGAAAAAAGAGATACAATAGAGATGCAATTCTACTCGTTGACAGGAAACACTTTCCTCTCTCAACATATGTAAGGATAAATGACCATTTAAAATACATTTGAGTGTTGCAGATTTCAATTAATAAGATAATCAATAACTATAATGAAATACATATTGAAAATAATTTCAAACAAGGGGAACAGGAAATGTGTACTTCCAAACCATTATTGGAATTTCCAGAAATAATAAAACCAATGCTCTAACTTTTGACTTGATGGTTAAGGTGTACCTCAAAGACTTTACCTCAGTAAAATGCAAACATTCAACAATTATTTCATGCCTCACAAATGTTAAGTATAGCCTCAAACAAGCAGCTGTTTAAAAACAAACAAGCAAAAAAATCAAACAAAGCAGCTGTTTTAGATCATCATAGAGTTTTCACTGAGACCATAGACTGTGTCGTTCACTTGGGACCAGCCATAATAGCAAGACAGGGGTCCATGCAAAACTTCATTTAGAAAGCTTCCTTAGCATACATATACCTTTCAATTCAAATGATAAAACTATTGGATCTCACACTTGGGATTCTGTTAAAGTCCAGTCATGTGTCTGTTATTCAACATTATGCATATTTGAAGAAAAATGCACGATAAGAGGTAACTGTGGTGTACTCCAATAACACACACATATAGATAGTAAAGTTTCCAGAGAAAGAGACTATATGTAACACTGGGACGAAATGAGCGAGTAATTCTATTACAAATCATAAATTCTGTACATTACGCCATTCGGATCTATATCTTACTAAGGTATATTGTCTGCATAAAGCTTAATTATAATAATATATTGATTGCAAGAGAATTCTGGGAAATTGTTCGCAGACAGGTAATCCTGTAATAATTATGTCTAAATTCATAAAGAAGCATTTCAAGACAAAAAGGCATTCCAAAAGGATTGGGGCTTCAGGCCATGTGCTCTAAAGGAAACTTTGCTTCGTCTGCCAGCTAGCTACAGCTTGCTAGGAATCTGGGAACTAAGACAACCATTTTGCCCCTTGGCCATTGTTTTGCGTCTACAGAGGATAATCGCATGCAATTGAGACCAACTGTCAACTTTTCTATTTCCATGACAGCCTTTCTAAAAGCTCTATTACAACAAGGAATCTATTAGGAAATGGTAGCTATAAATACAAGGACTCTTGAAATCAGGATGGCTATCTGTCAGGGTGTGAAGATTCAAACCAGATGTGTTGGACCTGATCACCAGAATCAGAAAGTCCAGGTAGAATTAACAATCAAATTAAGGAATGCAGCAGGACTGTTCATCCAAAACCAGACCTTTAGTGGCCAAACATTCTCTCTGTATTAACAAATGTATTAGGTCATGTCCTTTTTGCCTAAGGAGCACTTTCTCACTCCAACCGAACCTTGCTATGCTAGCACTGCAAGTAATTGCGGAAGTGTCATATTATTTAATGTGAACAAAGAGCCGCATTATCAAAAGACACACGCTTTCTCCTGCAGTGCAGGTCAGTACAGGTGTTAATGACATAGTGCTGTAATTCCTGTTTTTAAGTGTCAAATACAGTTATGTCTACCTATAGCCATTCTTGTTTGGGGGCTTTATGCCTGTTCTTAAATGGTATATAATCACACAGCATGCAACTCTGGTTGTAGGTGGTCCACCTACAGCATGGGCTTAAAATATGTTCTGAAACATTTAAAGTAGGATTAGTAATTAATTACATTTAAATTGCAAAATAGCACAATTTTACCAAAAATTGTACCAAATTTGCACCAAAGTAGATTAATAGAGATGAGAAGTAAACCATTATTCAAATCCAGAAAGAAATGTCTTGGACCTCTAGCCATGAATGTCCAAGACATAATCAAGATTTAAACTTTAGTCTAGTGATAGGCATCCTACACAAGAAATCAGAGCTTCCAAATGTTTTCTGCCAACTATGGAAAATGTATTCTTGGCAGTATTCAAAGTCTGTGTCGATGTCTTTTAACCCTTCAGATTTACAATACCACACTTGAGCCAGAACTTTTGTACCAAATTGGATTTGCATGAAAAGAATACATGCATGTTTAGAAGACAAAAAGAGTGACATGTATATCGTCACAAATTACGAGACACATTACTTTAGATAGTCCAGCTCGGAAAATCCATCCATTGTGAAATCCAGGCATCAGGCCACGACATCACTTAATTTCATTTTCAAGAATCCTCCTCTAAAAGCTGTAACCTTGTGCAAAACACTCTGGCAAAAAAACAATGATACTGTTTCAGAATTTCTGGAAGGTGAACTGTGACATTACAAGCCAGCTTAAACAGAAAGGCTGTGGATGACATTGTTATTCTCTTAGGAATATCCGTGCCAACATCCTCATTCTCTGAGGCTTGAAAACATTCTCCATGCTGAGGAACATGCGGAGGGACTTGATGCTCCGTCAGACAGAGATCATAAATTATGCCCGCTGCATTCAATATCAGAACAGTTCACTTGTATGTGTTTAGGAACCAGTGCACGTTTTAGATGTCACTACAAGAACATACACTTGACTAAACAGATATCCTGACTTGTAGTCACATTTTTGTGACCTACTGAAGAAAACAAATCTTGTTCTATCCACTGCAAAGTCTGCTATGAGACTGAAATCAGCTATAGAACCACCACAGTTTTTCAAATTTAGTCATTTTTCTGGGTGTGAATGGATTATCTGATTAGCAGTAGCCGTGAGGAAGACACTGTAAGCCAGTTTCATTTTTACTTGACCCACTATGGTAGATACCACCATAAGCATGAAATGAAGTGTTTTGCTCCACAGTGCTGGAATGTGTCCTCAGCTTTGCTCAATTTCAGCCTAAGCCTCCAGATGGGGTACCAAAGAGGCAGTGTATTTTAGGGCTTAGCTGCCGACAATCAAGTCATCATTAGCAAACAATTGTCCTCAGGTACTGTTGTTTTCCCCATACTACTTTGTACCAGATGTTCAGATTTACATTATACTTCATAGCAGCTGTACACCATTGTCTTTGGCTGCTCTAAATGTTGAAATTAGTTGTAAAGTTTAAAATCACAGGCATAAATCATTCCTACACACAACTACAGAGGAGATGGTCTATCCACAAATAAAATACAGACAACTTAAACCTGGTGTGCGCTGTTTTATATTCACGGATAATGATTAGGGTTATATAATATAGAAATATAAGGAAATACAATACAAATCCGGCATCTGTTAATATACTGCTAATGCTTTCATATTTTATATGCTCATGTAAACTGATAACACAAACTTTTCTGTTGGTGACATTACAGATTACTAGTTAAATACACAAACTACAATACATGACACCTATTGAATATTAATATTACCAAACTTTTGATACGATATGTGGAAAAATATCATTCATATAAAAGGGAGCATCATATAACTAGCAAGGCAGGAATCAATACCAAGCTCTTTGACATGTTTTGACAATAATGTTAAGAGATCACTCTTATTAGGGAATATGAGGGAATGAAATGAGGGAAATGAGGAAAAACTGCTCAGATCTGCAGAAAACAGAAAAATGAGACTTTTGGCTATAACCCAAGTCTTAGATAAAGGCCTCTAACATATTCTAACAGTTTACAGAACAGCGGAAAAAGGATGTGTGAGAGAGGTTCTCATGGGGAAACACCTGCATCTCTTGAACTTATTTCAGAGGGAAAATGGTAAATATTCCAAACAGTTTATATCAAAATTCTGATTTACAGCTGCACAGGGGACAGAGTGCATACATTCAGGGCCGTATTTATTGGATAGCTTTGGAATTGAAGCCACGTGTTGGCACATTATTCTGTATCTTCAAACAGAACGTGAGGCAGAATTTACTCTACTGTGTTATACATCAGTGCATCAATAGCTTGGCATTGGTGCACATGTACCCAATTTCACATATGCCTCCCAATTTGTCTTCAAGTAAACAAGGGGTGTTTTGTCCTCTCCTCATTGACAGCAATTGTATTTCAAGTGCTCTTGGAAGCTATTAATACTCTGGCAGTAGTGGCTCAATGGTTAGGGCTCTGGGATAATGATCAGAAAGTTGGGTGTTCAAGCCACAGTACTGCCAAGCTGACACTGCTGGGCCCTTGCGCAAGGCTCTTGACTCTATCTGCTCCAGGGATGTCATCTCATGGCTGACCCAAGCTTCCTAACAAGCTGGGATATGTCAAAAATGTATTTCAATGTGCTGTAATGCATATGTAAGCTGACATTACGTTCTATTTAGTCTGAACCTTGGTAATTGACTCTTAGTCCTTGGGCAGTGTTTATTTTCTTAGTATGGCTTCTGGGCCACACATTTCTTTTCTCCAGTTTTTCTTGTTATCCTGTGAGTAATCCCCAGCTCTGTAGGGTGAACCCATGGGGTCAGCACAGCAAATCCTCTCAAGGCTGTTATTCAACCATCTGCAAGATGGATTAGGGTTACTGAAAGATTCCTGTTCATGAGTCACTGAATGATGTTTTAAGTGTGTCATGGTGTGTCGTGGTCATGCTTTAGCACCTTTACTGATGTAAAATTAGCAACTCAAGGGCACCGGCTTCTAGATACGCACCATTTAGGTTTTATTTAATGTTCCATTTAAACATGAACAACTTCAAATATGTCAGTTTAATGAACTTTTGAATTGAGTATAAAAGTCTATTAAATGCCATGCTGTGTATACATGAGTCAATGAAAATGTATTAAACGTCTGGAAAATATCAGTGTTTGATCTGTGCGTCACTGAGATAAGCAGAGACATCACCTTAACTAAACACCAAGTCAAACCTTAAGATATGTTTGCATTAGCAAAAGAACCTGCTGTTGTGTCTCCCAAAGTCTAAGTTCCTCACAAATACCAAATAATCATTTCATAACACAACTGTAGATTTTTCCATTTCTATCTCCATGAAACAATCCAGAAACCTGGACATTCAAAAACGGTACAAATGGTCTTGGTTAACATGCCAACAATATGTCTGCATACTGAAACTCCACAACATTGCTTGCATGTGTGCACCAGGAATGTAATGAGATGTAATTGCTCGTATTCATAAATGGATAATGAGTGATTGAGGCGTGACAGAGGCGTAACTGAGACGAAGTTGACCGTGTTATAAAGGATGGTGATGACGACTAGCGATGAGATGACATTCTGACTGAAGTATGATCACATGGGAGATAAAAGCAGCAGATTTCTGCTGCCAATCTCAAATCTTTTCTACTATATGACCTGAGGTAATATGAGTCATGTGTATAGTGTGTGTGTGTGTGTGTGAGAGAAAAGTTTGAAGGCAAGGATAAATATTTCATACCCTCTAAAATCAAAGGAACAGTTGAGAGGGCTCATTTATGTTGAATACTACTGCAGGTAACGTCAAAGTTGAACACAATCTCAATGAAAAAAGAGAAATACTGGCATTTAAAAAGATCAGGTTGGAAAAAGAAGCCGAATCCAAATATTCTCCACCAAAAACTGGTACTTAATAATAGCACATGCAAAAAATGGGTTGAATTATTAGAGAATTATTGACTACAGACAAATCCTTTAAGAAAATGAAAATATAATAATAAAATATATCACAACAAATGAACACTTACAGACTCATAAGAAGAAATGTTTGATTTAATCAACTACATAACATGGATAACCTGTGATGTTTAGAGTGTAAAGTTAATGGGGGAAAACAGTGGCTCAAACCTCAAACTTCTTTCTTCCAGTATTCAGTAGTTCTTGTCAGTCCCCTTCTGACAGTTTCCAAAGTGTTGTATGAAAGCTGCTGACATTCCAGTGATCTGAAATTCGCAAATTCCAAACTTTATTCTGTCACTTAATCCCAAATTCCAGATCAGGAAAGCCAAATCCTTCTGTCATCTAGTGCCACTCAGATATGCAGAGGCTGAGAAACAGATTGCTGTGAAAGTTTGAGTAAGGAGTCTCTGTCTGAGTGCCTCCTCTGGGAAGGACATGCCCCAGGTCCTAGTGCCTGACAAATTGTTATTGTTCTCATTATCCAACTCTTGTCTCACGCAAAATGCATAGGAATTCTAACGAGGGTTATTTAGCCTGTCTCGTGTATAACCTCTCATCTGTTGATGGAAAACCATAAACAGTGCAGATGTTTGCTTCTTGAAATAATGAGCCCAAGACCTAAATTACATAGACAAACGGATAATAGCAATTACTAGCATTCCATTCATGACTCCAGTCCTCGGAAATTCTGTTGCTGTGCTGCAGGCCTTCATAGAAGTTGCTAGTCACTTTAGAAACAAAGACAGGTGACAAATTAAAGGGTAAAAAACAACATGAAGTGTTTAGTAAAGTGTTTTGCAAGCCTCCAAAACAGCGTCAGTGTATCCTGGCATAGATTCTACAAGTCTCTGGAACTGTACACAATTCTTCCAAAAGATATTCCATTAATTGGTGATGTATCTAACAAATCTTTCCAAAATGTCCCACACAGATGCATCTAAAAATAATAATAATATTTGAATATCATGGAAAAATGGCATGGAGGCTATCAGCCTGTGGCACTGCTGAGGTGTTCTGGAAGCCCAGGTTTCTTTGATAACGGCCTTCAGCTCGTCTGTATTGTTTGGTCTGGTGTCTCTCGTAGATTCTCTATGGGGTTCATGTTAGGCGAGTTGGCTGGACAATCAAGCACAGTAATACCATGGTCAGGAAACCAGTTACTAGTAGTTTTGGCACTGTGGGCAGGTGCCAAGTTCTTCTGGAAAATAAAATCCATAAAGCTTGTCAGCAGATGGAAGCATGAAGTGCTCTAAAAATTTCCTGGTAGTCGCTGCATTGACTCTTGACTTGAGAAAACACAGTGGATCAACACCAGCAGATGACATGGTAACCAAATGGACACTTCAGACTGGACTTCAAGGAACTTGGATTCTGTGACTCTCCACTCTTCCTCCAGACTCTGAGACCTTGATTTCCAAATGCTAAATTTACTTTCATCTGAAAAGAGGACTTTGGACCACAGAGCAATGGTCCAGTTCTTTTTCTCCTTAGCCCAGGTAAGACACTTTTGATGTTGTCTCTGGTTCAGGACCGGCTTGACACTAGGAATGCGACACTGTGACATTTCTCTATTATAAATTCTTTATTCTAATATTTTGAGATACTGGATTTTTGATTTCCATGAGCTGTAAGCCACTATCATCAAGATTAAAACACAAAAAGGCTTGAAATATTCGCTTTATGTGTAATGAATCTAAAATGAATGTTCCACTTTTTAAATTAAATTACGGAGTAAAATTAACTTCTCCTCAATATTCAAATTTTTGTAGATGCACCTGTAGGTTTTTAATTGGGTTAAAGATCTGGTGACTGCAAAGGCAATAGCACACAATTTTCATACTCATCAAACAATTCAGTGAGTCCTCATGCCCTATGGATAGGGACATTTAAATCCTGGAAGAGATGTTATTTCTTAATTTCATTATTCGTGGATAGACTACTGAAGGATCTAATATGCAGTCTTGTAGGTTATTAGCCAGACTAAGAGCAAAGTAAACTATTCCATATTTTTAGAATGAGCTTAATTTAGCTAGTTGGATTACTGCCGGCATAGAAAGACATTTACAAGTTTTTGGTTAACAAGCATTTATTTAACATCTTGTCATTCATTCTACATTCAAAAGCTCTCACAAACATCTCATAAGTACAGGCAGTATGTGAAGTCAGTGCCAAATGCTTCTGAAGCCATGCACTATTGAAAACATATGTGCCAGCACTGCACAGATTATTGAAGAATGTGGCATTTTTAAGAGAATCCGATACAGGCCCTATATAGAGACTACCTGAAATTTCTACATCAGAATCCATGGGTAGTTTGTTCATCTAAAACATTGCTTTTATGTTGAATTCAGAGATGTGAGTTGTTCCAGAGCTTTCCTAGCTTATACATGGCAGGTATCCAAAAGTAATACAATATCAGGACACCAATTTGGAGGAAATATTCATCTGAACATAGAATGTTACATATAGTCAGTCTGGTAGTTAGGTTTCTCCTCCTAGTGCTCTATTTAACATGTGATAAATACAGTTGTGTTCTAGATGTGGCTTCATATGGCATCATGGCTGATAGGTAAAAAAGCACAAACTAGTGCACATACTGACTTATGCCTTGAAAAGGTAGTGGTCTCACTTTATATAAAATTCAGTTCTGAACTTTCTCACTCATGACAGATAATTAACACTGGCCAATCTGAGGTATGAAAACATTTATATTCGTTGTAACCAAAAGATATTTCCTGAACAGAGACATTATTTCAACTAGCTCTTGCGAGTGGTAAATATCAATGTGTCAAGATTCTTCTCAAATAACAGACCTTGTTGTGTGATGAAAACATGGTACTAGTTCACTAGTGCACATTTCAAACTGAATGTGTTCTACTGTTCATATCTTTATTCACTTGTGAAGAATATACAGATTGGATGGCATTAGACAGCAGCAAATACAACAGTTTATATCATGTGTTGAAACAAAGCTAAAAGCCATGAGCTTGCATCTCATAGAGTGCATGCCAAAAAAAAGCTTAAATATAGAAACAATTGAAGTTATGATTAAAGACTGAAGTATCAATAGAATCTGTTTCATCAATCAATAGGGCAGCATTGTGGCACAGCGGGCAGTCTTGCCACTGTTGTATATAAAACGATTAGGCTGCTGAATTTCCTCTAGTTAGTCAATACAATAATCCTCAATTTACTGATCAAAATGAAGCCACGAACAAGATAGATGAGAGAAGCAAAAATCCAGTTTAAAAAAAACAACATGAGATCCCCTCAAGAGACATCCCAAAAGTGATCTGAATCTAAGCACAGATTCAATGCCCTATTTACACAGTCTTATCTTTAGGTTATTCTCAATTATCTAACTTTGTTTTGGAATCCCAATATGCTGTATTAATGTATTTTTCTGATTCCCCTTAAAAACTACTTATTGGGTTTTAAAATACCATTATAACGAGCATTTCTCGTTCTGAAATCCTCTTAAAACACATTTTCAGCCATTGCATATCCCCTTATCTTCATGTTTTTCTTTTGGGTGTTTTAAAAATTTTCCAAGGCCCTTACTGCCATTCCCACTTCCAGTAATCGAGCTGTGCACATTTCATGCGGATATATTTTAAGTGTTACCACTACTGTTTTATCTAATTTCCGTCCTTTCTCTCTGATCTCCGTCCAGCTGATCAACGCCCACCTGCTGGACTTTCTCTCTCTCGGCTGCTCAATCACACAGGCCTGGGTGAATATATACGCCATCAACTGGCTTATTTGGCCGTCGATGATACAGTAGCTTAGTAGCTTTGCTACAAACACATCATATGACATTTCACCTACAAATTATTCTCCTACAAGACCTATTCCCTCCCCAGAATATGTGTATGATAGTGATTCTCAATAAACTACATACTCTGTTACCCTCGTGTTTTCCAGTGTCTTAAATTTATTCCCACACCACCTCACAACTCCAGGGGCCTGGTTCAATACTGAGTTTGAGTTTATTGTCTATGTGGAGTTCCTGTGTTTGTTCCTTTCTGTGTTCCATTCCTTTAGGTTCTCCAGTTTCCTCTCACCTACCACATGCTAGTAGTTGGATTGGATAAAATAAATTGTCCCTAGCTGTGACTGTGTGTGTGTGTGTGTGTGTGTGTGTGTGTGTGTGTGTGTGTGCATGCAAGCATGTGTAGTGCCCTGTAATGAGCTGGTATCCCATCCAGAGTATGTTCCCACCTCACACTCTGTGTTCCCGGAATTGACTCCAGAACCAGCACAACCATGACCGGGATACAGTGATTACTGAAGATGAATGATGAATAAAAGAACATCAGCAGCAGTACTCATTGCTGCTGAGATGTATTTGAAACATCCTCTTACCTTTCCAGGGGGTAGGGTTTGTCTATTTCTGTTTCACTTCCACTTCAAGGCAGATGGTCATGTTTTTAAAATGTGTTATTACTTCCTTTTGTCCATTTTCAAAGTTTTCTTTGAGTCTGTCTTGCATGTTCTCTCATGCTAAAGGTCTGGAAAGTTCTGTTGTCACATTAGTATTGTCAAGCAGAAATGGTATTGAAAGAGATATGGTTGTATACTTCTCTGCTCACAGATGCTAGGTTGAAGATTATAAGTTTCTGCAGAAGTCTGGTCATTGAGTTTATGGCTGTGATATTATACACAATTTTATAAAGATTTAGTTACTGGATGAAATGAAAATAAATTAGCTAACCTTTTTCCTTATAACTTCCTAACCCTTTTCTAAGTGTTTATGCAAAAGGTTCAGAGATACCACCAATTTGACTTGTCTTGCATTACTGAAAGAATGTGTTGCAGACCATCAAATTCCAAGTCCTGTTGTTTTGTTTCTTGCTGATTTTGGCATGTGGTTGTCTGTTTTTGGATGTTACTGTTCAATTACAAAGTCAAAAAAGATTTTTTATTGATCCAATGAATGAGCTAAAGGCATTAGAGTATACTACAAATTAGTACTACACAAAACCTTTTTAAAAGTAAATATTGTTCCACTACCTTTTTAGATTTAGGAGGCATAAATAAAAGAATAATGGTTGTGAATAACCATACTGTATACTGTCTCCACATGACTTTGCCAAATCCTGCTTAAGACTCCTTTGTTCAATTTATTCAGTGTATGCCTTTTATTCTGCAGCTATTGAACCCAAAACTTGCAAAAACAGGCCTAGATGTCAACTTAATTTAAGCTCATTGCAAATAGGTTATTTATAAAAGGGTTTTGATGTATACTTAGGGAGTTCCAGTAATCTGCCTTAAACTTATTCATCAAGATAAATGAAAATCAAAAAATCTCTGTTACAGAACCTTGGGTACAACCTTCATTCAATTCAATTCAATTCAATTTTATTTGTATAGCGCTTTTTACAATAGTCATTGTCTCAAAGCAGCTTTACA
>JAOUWY010000030.1:15878678-15893214 GCA_025728095.1 Prietella phreatophila
AAACCAGCTGCACCTGTATGGCCTGCACTTAATTCACATTAAAGTGTGGCGATATTTCTTTCTTTAATATTTATTTTTTTAAACTTTATTTTCCATTATTATGTCAGGCCTTTCCCAATGGAAACCGAGCAGGTGTTGAAAGAACTGCTTAGTCACCCAATGTCTGCGTAAATTACAGCACTTCCTGAATGTAGATGACCATAATATATATCTCAGCATTGCTATGTTTAGCCTTGCTAAAAAGAACAGCTGTATTTAGAACGATACAAGCAGTGGATCATTTTATGTTGAGCAATGTAGGTAGGTGCTGCTTCTAAAATGCCACAGGTGCACAGAGGAGTCCTTTTAGGTGAATGTAAACACCCCGTCCTGTTTTTGACACCATTTGAATACCAACAATTCATTTGTAAAATGGTGACAGAATTATCCAGCAATTTTTAAGGTCTTGAAACCAATACAGTAATACCACACAAACTTATTACTTACAGACATACATGTTTGGAAATCTGACTCTGTGAAGTGCTGAGAAAACACTTAATGTTCAGGGAATTTTACATTAGCAGAAACAGACATTATTAAAGTATAAAACACATATATAAGGCTGGAACTGGTATTTGTTTTGATAGTATTCTGACATTGCTTACTGGCTTTTTCAAAAGTGCTTCACAAAGTGGTGTAATAAAAGCCATTATCGCAGAGTATATTTGGCCTTGTCTCAGGAGACAATGTCGGCACGGCAGAGACAGGGGACCTCTAGCTTTGTGTGTGCGTGTATGTGTGTGTGTGCACATGTGATAATGAGGAAGCTCTCTGCAGCTTTTCTGAAGCAGCTGAGCCCCTGCACAGTTCACTGGACATGAACATGCCACATATGTGCATGTGTGTTAGTGGGCGGACTCCCCCAGAAGCATAGGGTGTCCTTTTTTTCTCTTTTGTTGCCCCTAAATGTTGGGTTCAGCCAGTTACAGATCCAAACCCAAACCCATCCCAGGACAGAATGATATTGCTGCTGCTGCAGAAACGCCATTGACAATGTGAAATGCTATGTCTGTGACAATATAATGTAAGAATGCCAAAAATGTAAAACTAACGATTGGGCCAGAGCAGTGCAGTAGCTGCTTGTACTTTTCAGAAATCCAGATGTAGATTTAGACTCTAATGAGCCAAACAGAGAGGACAATGACCAAAAAAATAAATAAAACTTGCTAAGACAAAATGAGGAAGGAACAATAAGAGAGACCAGACTCAAAAGGGAACACATCCTCTTCCGGGCTTATACCTTATAGCATTATTATAAATCATTACAGTATATAGTTGTATACTAAGTACATTGAAAGGATGTTCAGTATAAGCATATTCTGAATAAGATTCCTCGGATGAGCACAGGATAGTCTTTATGATTACAGCAGAAGTTCTTAGGTACACATCTACAGTATCCAGGTTCTAGGGCATAAACTGTTTTTGGTAAGTGCAAATCTTTAGGGCATCCATGTAGGACATCATCAGAAGGTGAGTCGTACATGCAGAAAGCTCCAAGCAGAAGAAGAGCATCTGGATGAACCATGTTGATGTCTGTAGCGCAAGAGGAGCTACAGCAGCATATGTGTGTCAGGATCAGGCTCTGACATCACAACAAGTGAGTGCAAGTAGGGACTCCAACAGGTCTAACTTTGACAGCATAACTAAAAGGGAGAGCCAGAAAGTAACACAGGCATGAGAAAATACTGGGACATTAAAGTGACCGCCACTCTACCACCAACAAATCTAAATGAACACTTGTGAGAGGGGTGGCAGCACCAAAACCTCCTAGTTTACCATAACTATCTATGTCCATTAATCCCTCTAAAACTGCACCTTTATGTGAAAGAAAAGCTATTTTTAAGAATGCCAGACTAAACAATTAGGTTTTCAAGATAGACAAAGATTGGCACTGTGTTTTGAGAAGTAACTGGAAGGTTATTCCATACCAGGGCTGGATTTGTAAAATAAAATAAAATAAAATAAAAATAAATAAATAAAAGCAGCTCTGCCCCTTATTCTAATTCTCATTCTAGGTACTGATAAAAAAAATGCAACCTGCAATTTAAAGCAGGGAGGACATCAGTCATTCCATTCAGTTGTAGCATTTAATGTGGCATTTCACAGACCATATTCCTTACAGTGAAGAATCATAAAATGCTGACTCAACTAATGGATCAGTCAGGAAAGCTGCAGGCATGACGCAGCATATACGGCTCAGCGCGATCATTCCCTTGGTCTGTTAGATGTCATCACAGTACTCTCGCCTCACACTGTCTGCATAAGGATTCCTTGTGCCTGTTACCATAGTAACAAGGGGAGCACCATCCAATGACAGCAATGACTGAATCTGTGCACCTGAGATCTGGTTAAGTTTTAATTTAGAGGATATCAGCCCTGACATCAGACAATGAAAATATTTAAATTGATGTGTATGGCATGATTGAAGTGTATAAATTCTTGTTCACTGTTAAGTAGGAAATGGTAAACAACAAGATTTTTTCTGAATGCATTCATGTCTCAATCAGTTAAGAAGTCAGTCATTCATTCATTCCTCTTTAGCAAATGCTTTATCCTGGTCAGGGTCATGGTGGATCCAGAGTCTTTGCCAGAACACTAGGCAAAAGGTAGAGAACACCCTGAATGGGACATGAGCTCATCGTAGGGCATTATACTCATTCACATATTCATTGACATCTACGGGCAACTTAGCATAGCCAATCCACCTACATGCATGTTTTTGGGAGGTGGAAGGAAACCAGAGAACCTGGTGGAAACCCACACAAACACAGGAAGAACATGTCAATTCTGTACATGCAGTAAACAAGGCTCAAGATCAAACTGGTGACCCTTTATCCTTGATGTGGCTAAGCTACACACTTTATCCACAGAAGTCATCAAGCATAAATTAGTTGAAGGATAAAGACTTTGGAATCTTTTACTACATTACTATTTTCATTTTAAACTGCTAAGAGTTATAATGGACTTTTCCATAATAAATGTCTTTTTCAAAAAAAATAAAAACTGCTGTAGACTACAGGTGTAATGAATTCATGAATTCATGTCAAAATCAACACAACCAAATACCCAAAAAAACACCCCAAACGGTATATTGTTTTCATTTGTGTATTATCGGGGTTGGGGTTGGAGGATGGTGAGCTGGGAGTGGAAGGACACTGCATATGTCTTTCTACAGGTTGTGTGAGCGCAAGTGCTGCAGCAGTGGGTGGATAAGTGACCTTGAGTATCTACTTGGTCTTGGCTGTGTGCCACTGTCTGCTCTAGCCTGGGTCTCTTGCAGACCAGACTGAAAACATCCAGAACAAAGTCACTTAGAGAAATCAATTGTAAATTATTCTAGTATCTCAATAGGAAATAAAACTAAATAAAAACAAGAATTGATATCTACCACACAATGCTACATTGTTGCTACTTTTGTAGCAAGTAATCAGAATGTGATTTATATTAAATATTTTATGAATAAAACACAAAGTAGCTGGGATGTAATAGTATGGGTGTTTGATGGTGATAGAGAAGGGCTAAGTAAGTTTTAAGGGGACTGTGATCTTCTTGGTCCATTGGTTTATGATGGTGACATGGTATATTGACTATATTCCCCACATATACAGAGGTATTAATACAATCATTGGCACTCTGTTCATTCTTAGATGCTAAATAATAGGTCATCTGTCACAATAAAACGTGGAAAAAACATTTTGTGAGTTTGAGTATGTAAGTCATGAATGTGTGCGATGGTAGAATGTATAACAAAGAGTGAGCGCTCACATTAAGGAATGTTTTCAACTAGAGGTTTTTTTTAGTAGAGCTTTGTAACTCACAGCATTGTCACCTTCAGCTCCAGGGTTTGATCTTGATTCTGTTCTCCCCATGCCTGCATGCCCACCTCCTAAAATCGTGCTTGTATGCTATTACTAAATTGATTATGCTAAGTTGTCTGTAGGTGTACATGAGTGTGTGAATGTGTGCACTGTGCCCTGAGATGGATTAGTGTCCCAACTATGGTGTATTCCCACCTCATGCCGAGTGTTCCTGAGACCATAACCAGGATAAAACAGTTAATAAAGATGAACAATCAACAGCAGACTTTTCTTTGAGCCCACTGGCAAACACTGGAAAGTCATTGTAATAGTAATCTAAATTCACCCTTAAATAGGACGGTTTACTGAACTGTATCTAGCAGCAAAACATTGGGGACTAGCACAATTGACCATTACAAGCTGATTATTTGCATTATTTGGACAAGAAGTTTGGATGTTAAAAGACTGCAGAATTTATAGTATATTAAACAAGTCAATAATTTCAGCAGAATAGTAAAATTAACCCAGAATTTTGTAAAATAAAACCCACACAGTAGGGTCATTGTAATAACCCAGGAGAATGGTTAAACTGCATAAACCAGTCATTCAATATTTACTCACTTTTTTATTATTATTATTAATAATAATAATAATATTAATATTAATATTATTATTATTATTTTAACCCAGAACTTTTTAGAGTGTATACTGTTTGGATTGCTCATCAGCTCAGATGGATATCGGTGTATTATTTAGAGTGTTCAAGTAGAGTGTTCAAACAAATGGGGAAGATTTTGATCCGTAAAAACAGTACTTAAAAGCAGTTTACAATCACACTAATCTATCAAATTTTATGTCAGCTAATGTACCTCTAAACCAGTGGTCACTAACCCTGTTCCTGGAGATCTACCTTCCTGAAGACTTTAGCTTTAACCATGTTCGTGACCACCTTACCATCTAATCATTGTTTTAAGAAGCACTTGATCAGCTAAAACAGATGTGTTAGAATTTGGTTGGAGATGAAACATGCAGGAATGTATATCTCAAGTAAGAGGAATGGTGATCACTGGTCTAGATTGCCTGGCGTTTTGGTTGTTTAACTGGGATCTGGAATTAAATGTTAGTCTGTAGATTACAGACAGTGCTGAAAAGATATTTTACTTTCGTGCCAAATAATTTCCTTTGGTAGGAATTGGTATAGTGAACTTTCTGGCATACTGAAAATAAAATGCTTTTCTTATTTTAACTTTTTATGGCAAATTCCTCAAGTAGGCTGTCACTGAGCATTAATTCTCCAACTTGGTCTGTGTTTAAACACACACTGATCTGGAAAGCATGGTCGTTCCAAGAGAGTTGCACTTGGTTTAAAACTGTGGTTTGGGATGCAAGAGTGTACTCTAACCTGGCAACCGTGCAGCACTCAGCATCTCGAGCGCGTTCCCTTTAAAGCGGGCCACTCTGCGGAAAAGTGAGGAGTGGTACAGTGCGTCTCGTCCATCCGCGGTGCCGTAGTCTTTTTGGTATGCACAGCATCGCTCCGATGCAGCTTCCATTAAACGCCTTAACTAACTGACTAATGGCTACTTGAGATAACACCGAGTTGTCATATTGCGGCAAAGACAAATAAACAGGTATATAACCCACTGCGTTTTACCTGCAAGGCGAAGGACATACCCAGGTAGGAAGCAGTGTCAGACGGTTAAGCTCGTTAACTGTTTGTTGAGCATTTTTGCTGACTTGTTTGGTTTACACTTAGTAGGCTACTTTCGAATATGTTGCTGTGTTGTGTGGATCTGTAGAAAATTCGTGAGTGCTCAACCTGTTAGACCGCCAACTCGAGCTTTTCTGCTCGGATAGCACTGTTTGGATGAACGTGCACGCATTTGAACGTCACAAAAAAAAGAAGAGGGAAAAGGCGCACTAACGAGTTTGCTCGGACATCTGTAAACTTAACAGTAGCTTTATCCTTCACATCCTGTAACCTACTGATTCACAGGCTGCATCATTTATCCACGTCATTTTTGCTAGTGGTACTAATGTTTCTCCACATCATCAGAGAGCAGAACTGATGCTCGCGGTAGGATGATGATGTTTAATGGTGCTGCTTTTCCTGTTGCAGGTTTTCTCCTCTCTGTTGTGGCTGTGCTCGTGAGACTGCTGCGTGCACGCGTCGTTTCCTTGGATACTATGTGAAGCGCTCGTGCCTGATTTGCGCTTTTCCCTCTCTGCGGTCCTTCGCTTCAAACAACCTGCCGTGAAGATCGAGGTGCACCGGGAGGAGGCGAGGACACACCCAAGTACTCTATCTTCTCTCCACCTTTTCTCCTTTAAAGCCAGAGAAAGACATTAACGGCATATAGAGGAATATTTGGCATCTCCATCACCCTGGTGCTCTCTTCACCCTAGGAACTCCTGGACACTTCCTGGCATCTAGAATAAAACCGACAGAGCGTTCGGCGGTGGCCGTTTATTCTTAGAGGTAGAGTAAATCTGGACATGATCCTGATTAATATTGATTGATCTGTTGAAAATAGAACACAGCTAAACTATCAGTGTTGAAATAACTCTTACAATGTAGACTGAATACGTACACTGACCTCCACTAATAGTGGCACCGTTGGTAAATACGAGCAAAGAAAAATTGTCTTTACTGTTTAACCTTTTGATATTTAGTTGTTGTTGTTTTTTTAAATTACAAAAATACTATGCTCTCATGGATATCAAACAACTGCAAACAAAACACAGGTTTATAAAAAAATATCTTTGTTAAATACAGGTGTTCAACATTTATTGCAATACTTTGTGCTATATCCCTTTTCCAAGATGACAGCTCTGAGTCTTTTCCTATAATGCCTGATGAGGTTGGAGAACACACGACAAGGGATCTGAGACCATTCCTCCATACAGAATCTCTCGAAATCCGTCAAATTTAGAGCGCCATGCTGGTGGACTCTCCTCTTCAGTTCACCCCACAGGTTTTCTGTGGGTTTCAAGTCAGGAGACTGGGATGGCCATGGCAGGACCTTAATTTTGTGGTCAGTAAACCATTTTTTGTTGATTTTGATGTATGTTTTTTATCATTGTCCTGCTGGAAGATCCAACCACGGACCATTTTAAGCTTTCTGACAGAGGCAGTCAGGTTTTCATTTAATATCTGTTCATATCCGATAGCGTCCATGATGCCATGTATCCTAAAAATGTCCAGGACCTCTGGCAGAAAAAACAGCCCTAAAGCATTAAAGAGCCACCACCATATTTAAACGTGAGCATGAGGTACTTTTCCATATCACTACCTCTCTGTGAGTGCCAAAACCACCTCTGGTGCTTATTAAAGCTCTATTTTGGTTTCATCTGACCATAGAACCCGATCCCATTTGAACTTCCAGTAGTGTCTATCAAACTGAAGACACTTGAGTTTGTTTTTGTATGAGAGTAGAAGCTTTTTTTCTTGAAACCCTTCCAAAAAACTTGTGGTGATGTAGGGAACTCTGGATTGTGGGTTTGGAGACTTTCTGACCCCAAGACGCAACTAACTTCTGCAGTTCTCCAGCTGTGATCCTTGGAGATTTTTTGGCCACTCGATCTATCTACTTCACTGTGTGTTGAGACAATATAGACATACGTCATATTCCAGGTTGATTCCTAACTATTCCAGTTGACTGGAACTTCTTAATAATTATCTCTCTGAAATGGGCATTTTCAATGCTTGTGCAATTTTCTTATAGCCACTTCCCATTTTGTGAAGCTCAACAACCTTGACAGTTATATTCCTTGGTCTTACCCATTGTTATGAATGACTAAGGGAATTGGGCCTATGTGTTACCTCATATTTATACCCCTGTAAAACAGGAAGTTATGATTGAACAATTTCCTGTTCCTAGTCACCCAGTTGTACTAAAACAAATTATATCAATGGAATATACTTTAAATATATTTTTTTCATATGCATTCATAGGGGTGCCAATAATTGTTGCACACCTATATTTACCAAACATACATTTTTTGATAAACGTGTTGTGTTTGCAATTGTTTGATATCCATGAGAGCAGACTATTTTTATGATTATTTTTTTAAACAAAAGGTCAAAAGGTTAAGTGTTACATGTGCAACTTCACCTCTGCTGGTTTTGCTGTGAATATTGTGATATTGCACAAGGTTTGTCAAGGAAGCATTCTATATGACTTCAGAAATGTAGATTTTTCCTTGTTAGCAATATTTACAGTTAGAAAATGAAAGATAGCATGATGTAATTTTGTGCCTGAGGGGAGGGCGCGATGGACTTTTCTGCAGTTTAATTTTTCACCTGGAACACATACCAGAGGACCAAGATCACCATTTGAGGAATTCATGGAGATAGATGAACAGGCAGAGCTCACCCAGAACCAGACTATGTTTAATATTGGGTGGAGGTGAGAATGGGAGGCAGTATGTCTGTCACAGACGTTGACTTATTTTGAATGATGGTACTCTGAGAGATGACGTTTATGTTATTGCAGTGCAATACCATTAAGAATGAACTGTCAAAGTTTGGTTAATAGACCATCTCTCTCACATGACTTGTGGATTGATGGCATGTTCTTTGCACATACCTATCTCTTTCATGTAGCTTTCATGTGGAGCTGTAAAATCTATATGTAAAAACTACAGGATGTACATTTTTTTGGAATTCTTGACCTCTTATGTAGATAAATGCTATTGCAATATAATGTGGGTTGTGCTGTGTTTTTCCTCCTCTACACATAACAATCTCACTGCTGCAAGTGCATGCATTTAGAGAGAATTCAAGACTGTGTCCCAACCTGCACAGTGTACTCTAAGTAGTATAATTAAAATATAGTGACACCAATAGTGCCAGGTTTCCAACCCTAATCCTGGAGTTTCCCCTGGACTGAATTTCACACATTTGTATGGTATTTGTACATATTTCCTGCCAATTTTGACCCAACACTGCTGACACAGCTCAGACTGTGAATTTTTATATGAGGACTGCCAGGGTGACTCACATCAGCTCTAAATCATTACATTATAGAGTAATTGTTTTTAGTAACAAAAAAAGCTATACATTGTAGCTGTAGATGATACACTGTGTAATGTGAAATCATTGACTACTTTTAGATGCACATAAATATTCTGATATTAATCTGAATTTGGCAGTATTATAATTAGTATTGAGTCATGTAAGAGGCACAATCTGATTGCCTGATTCAGATCAAGACTATATTCACATTCCCCAAATTCAGATTCCCACCTCTGGAGTATGCCTGTTTTAATCTGAAAGGAGATATATGTTCATACTCAGTCTGCAAGGAATTGTGGGTGCTAACAGATGGCTTAGCTGTAGTCTAGGAATTTAGGGAATGGCAACTCAGGCATACTTACAATAACCATGTTTACAGAATATTCTGATGCCGGTACACATACAGTATAAAGATTGTATTCGGAATATGGCTGCAACCTGAATATAGACCTTAAACAGAATTTGATGTGCATATAAACGTAGTCCATGTCATAACAATTTGGTAAACATGTTGTTCCTTTCAAATAATTTCACAGAAAAAAATAGAGGGCTTTATATATATAAGGTGTGAATCATGCAGCAAAATCTTTATTTTGGGATTGTTAGAACTCAGGAGAGATTTTTGTGTCTTATCTGATCAGATCAATTTTACTGAGAAAATATCTTCTGTGTCTCTCTGATTTCATGTGATTTATAAATGTTTGCAATGTACAATAATAATATTAATTTGCGTCTTTGTCTGATGTGTTTCAGTGAATCCTCTGGGAACACTCTGGCATTAAACCCCACCTTGTCAGACTTCACCCTCCATTTTCCTCACGCTGTGGTGTGTGAAAAGCGCAGGCCCCACCCTCCTGCATAATGACGGTGGCAACAGGAGATACCTCAGATGAGGCAGCAGCACACCCAGGCCACCCTCAGGACTATGAAGCTGAGGGAGAAGAGGAATGCTGCGAAAGAGTTGTCATCAACATTTCAGGCCTACGATTTGAGACACAACTCAAGACCCTCTCGCAATTTCCTGAGACATTGCTTGGTGATCCAAAAAAGCGGATGAGATACTTTGACCCTTTAAGGAATGAGTATTTCTTTGATAGAAATCGGCCGAGCTTTGATGCCATCCTCTACTACTACCAGTCTGGAGGAAGGTTACGGCGCCCTGTTAATGTGACTCTGGATATATTTTCAGAAGAAATTCGGTTTTATGAACTTGGAGAGGAGGCTATTGAGATGTTCAGGGAGGATGAAGGGTTTATAAAGGAAGAGGAGAGGCCGTTGCCTGATAATGAATTTCAGAAGCAGGTCTGGTTGCTGTTTGAGTATCCAGAAAGTTCAGGACCAGCAAGGATTATAGCAATCATATCTGTCATGGTGATTCTTATTTCTATCGTCAGCTTCTGTCTGGAGACTCTGCCTATATTCCGTAGTGATGAAGAGGACAAGCATAAAGTCCACACATATAACAGTAACTCCACCACAAGCCATGTGTCCACCTCCTTCACTGACCCTTTCTTCATACTGGAGACACTCTGCATTATTTGGTTCTCTTTTGAGTTCCTGGTTCGGTTCTTCGCCTGCCCCAGTAAAGCCAGCTTTTTTGTGAACATAATGAATATGATTGATGTGGTGGCTATTATACCCTACTTCATTACACTAGGAACAGAACTGGCAGAGAAAGCAGAGGATGGCCAGCAAGGGCAGCAGGCCATGTCTTTAGCCATCTTGCGAGTCATCCGACTAGTTAGAGTCTTCAGGATCTTCAAGCTCTCACGTCATTCCAAGGGACTCCAGATTCTGGGGCAAACTCTGAAAGCCAGCATGAGAGAACTTGGGTTACTTATCTTCTTCCTCTTCATTGGAGTCATCCTCTTCTCCAGTGCCGTCTACTTTGCTGAAGCAGATGAACCTGAGTCCCAGTTCTACAGTATCCCAGATGCCTTCTGGTGGGCTGTGGTTTCTATGACGACTGTTGGCTATGGAGATATGGTACCCACTACCATTGGTGGCAAGATTGTTGGGTCTCTTTGTGCCATTGCTGGAGTGCTGACCATTGCCTTGCCAGTGCCTGTTATTGTCTCAAATTTCAACTACTTCTACCACCGTGAAACAGAGGGTGAGGAACAAGCTCAATATCTGCAGGTTAACACTCCCAAAGCTGATTCCCAAGAAGAGTTGAAACAAAGTCAAAGTGGTTCTACCATCAGCAAATCTGACTATATGGAGATCCAAGAAGGAGTGAACAACCGTAATGAGGACTTCCAGGGGGAGGACCTCAAAAAAGGCAATTGCACTTTGGCCAACACAAACTATGTGAATATCAAAAAAATGCTGACTGATGTATAATCAGCTGAGATTATGTCATTGGAAAATGTGAGACAAGCATGAGGGAGATGGCAGCCTTAGTTTGCAAAAGTTCTGAGGCTTTAAAGCTATAAAGGATAAAGAGGATCTCTATAAGTTAGAACCTCTACTATTCATATGAAATTTTCTGTTCTGCTCAGAACAGATCAGCCCAGCCACCTATGTGAGATTGTCGTCATACTAAAACAATCATCTGAGTGTACATGCAGTTAGCTTTCATTTCTGTGACTTTCACTGAAAACTCTAACTTCCTGTAACAGCAGAAACTGTAGAAACTAGAGGACGAAGAAACAACCTAACTAAAAGGGTTAACAACTTTATGCCTCCAAAAAACATCCTTGTACCATGTATGTATCATCACATCGTATCAAGCCCTCAAAGTTCATCTCTTTGCTTCTCCAAAGAAAATATTATTGTGCTTCTTCTGGGGTAAGGAAAACAAGGCCTCATGAGGGGTGTAATAATAATGATATAAGATTATGAGAACAAAAATGTCCTCCACTGTTGTGTTGCGTATTATAGATGTCTGACAGAAATAATATTTGAACATGATAAACACAATACACTCAGATTCAATTAGCTCAAAGAATTTAAACAGCTTTTATTAGCAATATTACTATTTTCCTCCACACTGAAAATGTCCTGTAGCAGTCTGCATTTGTTTTAAAAACCCTCATCTATCCCAGTAGCCTACATATGTATGGACTATGCTCTCATGAAAGCAAGATTTATTGCAAAGCTTTCAAGGCTGACTGAAAGTTTCTGTTCCATATTTTATGTTCATGATAATGCAGTTAATCAAATTTATGCAGCGTGTATGTATATCATCTTTTTAATGATATAATCTATTATACAGACCAGATTATGCTGTTGTTTGCTGACCAAACTTGGGTTAAGGTCGGCTCTAAACTATAGTTAGGAAAACAATAAGACTGTCCTAATCTTGCATCAATTACAGTTGCACAATACGTTTAATAATCAAAACTAATGATCTTATTCAAACACACTCCAAAACTCTGAATATCCTTAGAACACAAGCTGCCTGTACCAATTATGATATTAAAGAAAAATTCATGTAGTGTAACAGTGATGTGATTATACAGTGATGTTTTAATGGTACCACAGAAAAGAGTAGATAGTGTTGTGTTGTATTTCAGCTTGCAGCTTCTGATAATTTCCTTACTTTTTTTAAAGAGATGGTTGATATTCAATTTACTTGGGAAGTAAACAAGCCATATCTACTTTACACTGTAATAAAGCTTAGCAAATATTTAGCCAACCGATACAATAAATAATTAATATCAATATATAAATTATTTTATTATCAGTTATCAATAGTAATTACTTTATGCAGTGGTTGATTTTAGATTTGCCTATAAATTTTATATATATATATAAAATGTGTAAGGAAAGGCTTGATAGAACTTGTTAGACATACAGTTGAGTCCAACATTCTGAGACCACATTATAAATCTGGGATTTTCTTTATTTATTTGTGTGTTTGTTTGTTAGTTTCTGTATTTAAATTGGAAATAAACAGAAGGTTTTAGAATTTTATCTATTTAAAACACAGAAAGTAAATGTAAAATTAAATTTTTATATTCAAAATTCTGCACTATTTCTAAGTCCCTATTTCAATATAATATAATATAATATGATCACTTCTATTGAAGCATGTGTTCAGATGGAACTCTGATGGATTTGACCTAAAATGTATCATCAGGTTTAACACAAACAGGTGGAGTCCATGCCATCACGAGTGTAAACTGTCATTAAAGCAAAAAGGGAACATACTAAATGCTAAGAAACTCTGAATTTCATGTAAATAGTTCAGAGACTTTTTACTCATGTTGTTGTCAATAATTTGCAATAGAAATTGTTTGATAAAATTAGAAAAGTATGCTAAATAGAAGCATTTTCACTAGAGGTCTCAGACTTTTGGGGCCCCACTGTATGTCTAATTTGTGTGTTTTATGTACTGTATATTCTCTAAAATGATCCTGAGCACCACTGCTACTTTCACGTTTTGTTTTGTTGTTTTTTGAGGGGTTTATTTTTTGTCTTTGGCTGTCAAAAGACATTGGGCACACAGTGAGCTTTAGGAAGTGGCAGAGTAGCAGTACATGACTAGAATTCGTTAATGGTACATTGCAGTAGCTGCAACTGCAGCGTTCCATTCCTCATTGCATCAGTTGACCTTCCAATTACATCTTCACACAACTGATACCTATATGCCATGTTTACTTCTCTTATGACACAGAAAAGACCTTTCACCTTTCATATTGGTCACACTGAGGTCATGCTGCAGTAGCCTGAGATTTTTCCTAAGGCCAGTAGTGCTTTTACTTTCTTGTAAGGAAGGAAGGGTCTTACAATTGCAGCTGCCAGTGTAGCTAGAGTTTAATCCTTTTTGGTTGTTCGAACTTCCAAAGGGACACTCAAGACTGCTTAACCAATGCATTGCTCTGGGTTCATCTTCTCTTGTTTGCCAGGAAATAATGGAGGTGAAATATTTTAGTGTAGCAATCATCTTATGCACATGGTGCATGTTGTTTCTTTTTTTACTTTCTGAAGAACAGACTGTATGTACTGAAGCAGAACTCCTCACAGCTGTTAGCTGTCAGCCATGTTTTTAGCTGAGACTAGAAGTGCATTCCTGTGAAGTTCATATTATGGTCATTTGCATTCAAGACCTTAGGCAGAGGTTAAAAAAAATTAAAAGAAAAGAAAAGAAACCTGGTGTATGCACAGTGTACATAGCCAGTGCCTAGAAGATTTGCATATAATAACTTTAATGCAAGTGGACAGGGAGTTTTATTCTATGCATGGGAAGGTACGCAGAAAGAATGTATCATCCCATTTCCTGCACACTTGAACACTGGATGTTTTATTTCTTTTATTTCATTTTCACCTGAAAGCATCATATGTTGGACCTCAAAATGAAAAATGTATCTCTGTGAACATTTTCCTCATTGCATATTTAGCACTTTTAAAAGGCAGATTTTGCAAACCACTGCCATCATATTGATTGCAGGTTTTGTATTTGTTTTGGGTTGTTGTTGTTGTTGTTTTTATTATTATTATTATTGGAGCACTGAATGTCTTAAGCAATTGGTGTTATAAACATCTTACCTTCACTCCATTGGCAATGACTGGAAAAATGCAAACAGTCACCTCTTGTTCAATTGTGTATTTATGTATACAAGACTGAATGTTAATAGGATATATTAAGCTTTATTGAGATACTTAACCCTCTTACCTCGTATGGCCGAAAAACCGGCTTGCCCATCTTTGATCTATTCCCGTAAGGACGAAATACCGG
>JAOUWY010000030.1:15907851-15918085 GCA_025728095.1 Prietella phreatophila
ATATATATAAACTGCAGTTGTTCAGCTCAATGATGAAAGGCACAGAATCCAAGAGGTTTCAGTATATGGCTAAAAAATACATAAATACATAAATAAAAAGTACATTCCCCAAAAATTTTTTTTAATTATGACCTGTCCATGGAGATATTTGTAACCTCTGGCTTACAGTAGAAGTTTCTGTTACCACTACATTGCTATTAAAAAACATTTTAATTGTAACATTTAAATTTGAGTTTAATTGTTTACATGGTTGGATTTAACATCCTGCAAGTCTTTGATCATTGCAATGCACACAGATATTTTTGCACACAGTCTAAGATAGAAAATCTGCAGTTTGGCATACAAAAATGTTCACTGGTCAGAGAAGCTGAATGTGCGTAATTTAACACACTCTGACCATACAAGAAAGGTGAAAAACAATCAGTCATAAAGCCCAAACATTCAGTAAACATACACTTAGTGGTGGGAATTGTAGTGCACAAAAATTTCTTTCATTTTTGACTGTTTTTTTTTTATAATAATTACTTATTCTTGATAATTGCAGTTAATTTAAAAGGCAACACTTAATTCCAAATGTCAGTAGAAGCACTTGTTAAGGTTTGTGTTTTTAGCTTTATGAGTTCACTCTACTGGTCTGAGTGCTGACCATGCAAATAAGCTAAATCATTTTCTTGTATCTTTTCTTTAAGAAGGAACTGTTTTGGAGCATGTATGATAAACTGGATTTGAACCATCATCTGACTTTGACAACATTTTGCCATACAATAGAGGTCACTTTTCTATCATCATTTGCACGTATTTGTTGCTGTCTCTTATCTTTGGAAAATGTTTAGCATTTGCTAAATTGACTCTGTGCAAGGAACAAATAATTAAGTAATAATTAACTTCCCCAGTTTCCCATTTTTCATTGGCAGCCACTACCTGTAATATAACCAGTGAAAAGCAGAATGATTGTTCTGAAAAATTAATTTTAAAAGTTTAGCTCATTTTTAATAGTTTTTAATGATTCTGGAAGTAAAAGGTTAATTGTTTACTTTCTACTACATTTATCTTATTGAAATTCTTCTCTCTTTTTTTTGCAGGTATCACTATTTACAATAAGACTCATTAAAGCTATTACCTATTTAAAGTTCATGTTTTGTTTTTTATTATTTACAACATCTGTAATACACCAGGATCTTAAATATATTTTCCTGATGGCCAAGAGAAGAAATATATAAATGCATGGGAGCTGGATCATAAAAACAGTGGAATTTTATTTTATTATTAAACATGTTTGTTGTCCTGAATGTTGTATCTGGGAAATCTTACACTAGCAATGAATGGACATGCTTTTTGCTAACAGCAAAACTATAATATATTTTGCTGATATTAAGAGAAAATGCATTGCCACACAAAGCTCCAGTGTCAGTGTAACTCAGTCCTCTGACTACTATAGTGGAAAGGACAGTCCCTGCAGTACACTAATAGGGTCAGTGGAATATCACACAGAGCGAAGGTGAGAGGTGTCAGATGTATTGCTGTCCAGTGTTGCCACTTGAGTTGTCATGGTGCCAATGGCTTTTCTCTTTAGCTGCTGCTGGTTTCACGGTGTCAAGTTTAAGAAGGCTAGCTGTTTAAATCCTTTGTTTAGGCTTTGGTTACCTCTCCAGTAATCTCCCTGGAAAAAAGTTTACTGATAGCTGACTGGAACCTGACATGGTTCTCCGCCATATATGTCTTCATATGTCCGCTATACTCCAAATTCTCAGTGCCCAGTCCTGGAAAAAATTCAACTTACACTAGACATGTGAAACCTGCTTTATTTCACGTCTTTGACTGTTCTCTCTCTTTGCTTTTCTTACTCTATGTATACTCATGAGGCTTATTTCAGTGCATTATTTAAGAATGTTGAAGAGTTTTCAAGGAGAGGGCAAACTGAATAAGCTAAGCTGTACAGAATAAAGTCCAACAAAAATCAATTTGAAGCCTGGAAAATGAACTGTACAAAAGATGAAAGGAACTTGAGCATTGGAAGCCCAGTGGTTAAGATGTTGGACTACTGATGGGAAGGTTGTGAGTTCAAATCTCAGCACTGGCAAGCTGCCACTGCTAGGACCTCGAGAAAGGCCCTGAACCCTCAAGTGCTCAGTTGTATTTAAAAAAGAGAGATGAATGTAAGTCGCTCTGGAAAAGGGTGTCTGCCAAATGCCATAAATGTCAATTCTATCCAATAGGAATTCCTATATTTTCTCAGTATACAGAATCTGGTTAATCTGACTTAGGATGCTCAGTTGAATTCCACAATGACATCTGTTTTGTATTCTTTGTCTGTGTCTACAGATCAGATGATGGTGTCTTGGGATTTGTCTCCCTGCTGCAGAACGAGTTAGGACAAGCCTGGATCCTCCTCTAGCGTGCTGCACTCTGCAGTGTACATAGAACAGGGTGGCCTGTGCCTGTGGTTTCCACTCAGCAGTTCATCCTGGGTTAAGCAGCGCAGGTGTGCCCCAGGGAGGGCAGAGAGGCCATGGAGGTTCCTCTGGTAAACTTTGAGAACCTGGAAGATATTGGAATTAATCTGGGAGACCCAAGTGACTCAGGATATCCAGCTTCACCCACTTCAGAGACACCGGAGCAGAACCAGCTGACCCATGTTCTGGATTCACCGACGCATTCACCGCAAAGACATAGGAGGGCAGGAAACACAGCGACCTCTCCCACAACACTCACTAAGAAAGGGACCTCAAGTTGTAACAGTCTCATATCTAACTGGAAGGTACTTATGAACAGTGAAGGCAGTCCCTGTGAGGCTCTCCTAGGCAAGGTGGCTAAAGACTATTGTGATGACTTGTTTGCAGAAAAGCAGAACCTTGAAGAAGGTGACCAAAGAGTAGTCATCAATGTCTCAGGGATGATGTATGAGACGACACTTAAAACTCTGAACCAGTTCCCTGATACTCTCCTTGGGGATCCTAAGAAGAGGATTGACTATTTTGACCCCATGAAGAATGAGTATTTTTTTGACCGCAATCGTCCAAGCTTTGATGGAATACTGTACTTCTATCAGTCCGGTGGTAAGATCCGCAGACCAGCAAATGTACCATTGGATGTTTTTGCTGATGAGATTGTCTTCTACAGGCTGGGCCATGAAGTGATGGAACAGTTCAGGCAGGATGAAGGTTTCATCAAAGACCCTGAACCTCAGTTGCCGAAAAGCGAGCTTCACCGTCAGTTCTGGCTCTTATTTGAGTACCCAGAGAGTTCTAGTGCCGCCAGATCTGTGGCTGTAGTGTCTGTTCTTGTCATTACTATCTCCATTTGTATCTTTTGTCTAGAGACTCTCCCAGAGTTCCGTGATGACCATGAATTCCCCAATAAAGTTGTTAACTTAACCCGTGATGCTAACAGAACACTTCTGTCCCCAAGTCCTCCTCCCAAAAGCCTGGAATCTACTTTTACAGATCCCTTCTTTATGGTAGAAACTATATGTATAATTTGGTTCTGCTTTGAGCTAGGAGTGCGCTTTGTTGTGTGCCCCAGCAAGAGTGAGTTTTTCGGCAACATCATGAATGTGATTGATATTGTTTCCATCATGCCGTACTTCATAACTGTAATCACAGAGCTCATGGCCACTCATGACTCAGCGGCTAATCAGAACATGTCTCTGGCCACTTTACGTGTCATCAGGCTTGTGAGAGTATTCAGGATCTTCAAACTCTCCCGTCATTCCAAGGGGCTACAGATTCTGGGACAAACCCTAAAGGCCAGTATGAGGGAGCTTGGCTTGCTCATCTTTTTCCTCTTCATTGGAGTCATCCTTTTCTCCAGTGCCATTTATTTTGCTGAGGTTGATGAACCTGAAACACAATTTGTGAGCATCCCAGAGGGGTTCTGGTGGGCTGTGGTCACCATGACAACAGTTGGCTATGGTGACATGTGCCCAATCACCTTGGGGGGTAAGATGGTGGGAATCCTCTGTGCCATCGCTGGAGTGCTGACAATTGCTCTGCCTGTTCCTGTCATTGTTTCTAACTTCAACTATTTCTACCATCGTGAAACAGAGCAAGCAGAGAAGCGTGTGATGGATGCAGCTGCAGAGGCTGCTGCAAATCAGAATACTGATGAGAAATATGATAGTAACTATTCTCTGGACAAAAGCAATGGGAACTGGCAGACTGAAAAAAATGGCATTCCTTGAAAAATGTAGTGCTGCTAAAACCAGCATTAATAGCAATAAAAAGACTGAACAACAATGTACTTAGAAAACATAATTTTGGATTAACATCTATGTACTGAATGCAATGCATAAATGAACAGTACTTTTGTTGTAAGTGCGGTCATATCAAGAAACTTAGGAAATGATGCAGAGCAGGCTAAAGGCTGCTAAAAACACCTCAGAATCATGGCTGTGCTTTTCCTTAAAACCCCTTCAGTCAGTCTGCCTAGTAAAGTGCCAGTGGGGCAATTACAAAGGCTGATTAAGGACATTTACCCTTTAATGCATTCAAAGCAGCTTATCAGCAGTAGAGATTAATTAGCACTGAAAAAAAGAGTCAAAAATGTAAAGATGCTTACTAAAATTGCTTCTAAGGAATCTGACTGCACTGAGGACAAAACAGGCTACTGAATAATTAGAAATTGGGGGTCTGTTTCAGAGCCCTTCAAGTGATGATTTTTGCACTCTTCGCCTGCTCTCACAGCTGCACTTTGCTGAACACATTCATGCTGACATAACCTGGTACTGCTGCTTGTAGAAAAGGCTTACACCAAACTATCATCCATCTTTCAATGTCTTGATTTGGTTTCTTACTATAGATTGTTATACTGTACTATATTTGGATGACCCACACTGTCATGGTTGCAGCTGCTATTTGTCCCACATTTATCCAGGAGTTGCTATTCATAACAATACACATCTAAAATTAGGAGTCTGGTCTGTAGCCTGGAATGAAAAATTCACATTACAACAAAGTATCACATCATTTTGATTACATAGTTTTAATTGGGCATGCATCTAGCTAAAGGATGTCTCTAGGGATGTCTCTAGTTTTGGACATCTCTACTTTTTACAGTAGATTTACTGCTGATTTGTGTAAGCCGTATAACAATATGTAGTATTTAGTGTAGACTCAAGCGCTATCATTTCATCTACCATATACATGTAGGGTTTGATATTTATTGAAAATCTTTGCATTGCAGTACGCAGCAATTAGTTGATGGCTTCATTAGTTCCCAAATACGCACTCAGAAAAGTACGGACCATATGGTGCACACCATGTATGAGGTGATCTCTGTTAGAGGCTTATAGAACTACCTCTTGGTTAGAACATGGACAAACTTGATCTAAAAGATGTTTCTTTAGAAGGCTTTTAGGTGAAAGTGTAGCATCTGTTAACTGTAACCTTAGCTTAACTGAGTTGATTAGTCAGTGTTGAGTCAGAGAGCATGACAATACTGTGCATGATGTAAAACATACTGTTAAAAAAACAACAACAACAACCAAAGCAACAGAAGCAGAACTGAACTTTATATCATTTGTTAACATAAATTATTACTTCTAAGCATTATAGCATTTCATAGTGCATTACTACACTCAATAATTAAATTATTATTTATATCTAACACATAAGCACACCAGTGAATACCTCTCATGCATATTAGTTCCCTGACATGTCCTTTTTACGATCTCAGATATAAATTATCATCATAATTTGTGGTCCAACATATTAGGCTGTTTATTTACTCAATTTCCTTAACCGCTGCATCCTGGTTAGAGTCAGGATCCTATACTGGGAACACTGGGTGCAAGGCTGGAATACAACCTGGATGGAACACCAGTCTGTCTCAGGAAACCATACACATGCACATACAGATAAACACACACACACACACACACACACACACACACACTCACACACACACGCAAACAAACACACAGACAAACACACACACACACACACACACACACATAAACACACACAAACATGCACATACACATATACACACACACACACACATACGAATACACACACACATACACACACACACTCACACACACGTGAATACACACACACACACACACATGCACACACATACAAAAACACACACACATACAAATACATACACACACACACACACTCACATACAAATACACACACATATACACAAACACACACAGATACACATACACACACAGACACACATACACATACATACACACATGCATACACACACATACATATACATTAACACACACATACACACACATATACACATACACACATACATACATACATACACATACATACACACATGCATATACACACACATACATACACATACAGATACACACACATATACACATACACACATACTTACATACATACATACATACACACATACACACACACTCACAAACACATACACACACTTCACGTTCAATAAAACATAAAACATTTGACTGCAGTTAAAGAGTTAATTTAAAAATAACTTTCTGACATACTATGCAGTAATTAATTGTTTTTTGTCATTACACTCATTTTTGATTAATGAGAGATATTTTTATAAATATATCACAGCTGTTCATTTTAAATAGCATTTTTCAAACCATATTGTAGCATTTATATACATACATTAAAGCAATACTATGCTGCACTTACATGGGAAGTTAATTTCCACTAATAATTGGTAACTAGCCCGAAACACCAATAGCAGATAAAAATAAGTGCAATTCATAAAATCTAAATAGAAAAAAAAGTTGGTGTTTTTTAATGGTTTTCAGTACTATTATATAATAATGCAAAGCCAAACACGTTTATTTAGTATTATGTCAATATTCGGTATTAAGATTGCACTCTGAGTTGGTGTCTTGTTTAACAATGTATACTCCATTGCGTCAATGGTAAATGCTATGGCCAAACACACTGCATGCATATGTTAGAATATTACATATTCATAAATGCCCTATGACCATAAGAAGGCTCTTGGAATGCCTACAGTTCATTGACAGAGGTGATGCTAGCAATAGTTTATGGCATTGAATTAATAATAGATTTTTAGCATTTCATGAATGGGTGCATGTTTAAAATTGATCATATAAACATTATATTTTAATCATGATATGAGTGCCTTATATTAAACAAACATGTAATCAAATGAAAAATATATTATTTTCTTCTATCCTTTAAGGAATGGTCTATACATTGTCTGCGTGGTGCAGTAATAGTGTTATAAAAGTGTAGATGACACTTACTTCATATCAAAACTCATGTACAATCATTGATTGTATAGAGGTTTCCCTTCAACTATGGCCTCATCAATTCCTTTTCAAGCATTCTGTAGAGAATACATTAGTGTTTGTTGAAAGTATTCACTAGTCTTCCATCCCCAAACATACAATATTAACCACAAACACTGAAACTATAAGTTGGGGTCTGTTAGGAGAGAGATTGTTGTTTTGACCAGGCGTGTGAATTTTGAGAACGCATTAATCTTTAAGTACACATAGTATCTCTGCTCTGTATGTAAAGTAATCTCAAAGAGTTACGTGTCAGAGTTGGATATAGCTGCTCCAGGGTAATAGTAAAAAAAGAAATGCTCCTCTGTGGACAGAATACCTGAACCAACATCAGAGGGGAAAAGCTCTTTTTTTAAAAAATCTTTACACAAAAGACATTTCCTAGCTTGTAAAAACTAAGTCAGACTTTTCTTATTTCTGAGTGACATTCTTACTGAGTTCAGCTAAATTCTCCCTTCTCTCACTGACTTAAATTATCACAGCGAGAGTGAAAAAGAAAACCTATGTCCGAACTTAGCCAGCAGCTGACATTGCAGTTTTTCCTTCCTGAGCCCAGTTTTAATTCGGGTGAAGTGTTTGCCTCTCCCATACCGGTAGCCTCCAGACACTGAGACTGAGTGACTTTGCTGAGTCAGAATATTTGATCCACGTTTTGCATTACATTTATGACACCCCTAATGACCTTCAGATGTGACTTTGAAACAATAGGAAAATTCTATCATACTATAATTAGCATAATTCACCATTGTGGTTTGCCTTGAGCACAGAATTAATGCAGCCATCATTGTTCTAAGACAACGAACCATTTTATTACATTACATTAAGTTAGAGTTGCTCATTATAAGGAGCGAGAGTCAGTCTGACATTTAGTCATGAGGAATGTGTTACCTGGAGGTGAAAGTGCAGCACAGGTAATAAAATATTGAGCAGTGAGACAGCAATGCAACCTAATAGTATGCATATGATTTGTAAGAGAATGCTGTTGGAGTATTCTGGTTATGTAAGATGACTGGTAAGGATTGAGTGACAGACATTGGAGTAGTGTTATTTCTGCAGAACAGTATATTTGGTGGTTGTATGATTGTTATAGATCATTAGAAAAACCGGTTCAAAAGCCACATTTTTGCAATGTACTTCTTTTTGAAAATGAACTCAGAGTGTAAATGATTATTGTTTCCATATAACAAATAAATGATTGAAAATGAGGGTATGTGACTGTACGAGATCAAATGGCCCTGTGGTGGCCCCTGAGCTGATCCTTTGGCTGTCTGCCTGCTGAAAACTGTGTGCTAAGTTTTATCTCTAGAACCTGACACTGAGCTGATAGCCCCTGTTAAGACTAATTAGGAAAGTGGAGAAAAGAGAAAAAAACACAAGTGCACGTAGTCAGTTTAATACACTACAGCCATGGTCTGTCTCATATACTTAACTGGTCAGGTGTGTCATGAGGTCAGCCACAGAATGAAGACAAACATGACCATCAACAATTAATGGCCAGCCATTTTGTTCTAGCCTTGCAGTGTGTAGAATGGCCAGATCTTTCTAGTTCTGTAGCTGGAACACCTTACTCTCCTGCTAGGGCTGGGGAAAGACTGATTACATCTACAAGAGCCAGAAAGTGAAAGATACTGACCCTTATAACCTGAGCATGCTGCAATTTGTCCCTTCACGCAATCCTGATTACTAAGGTAACTGAAGTGTGTATATTCACTGCCCACTAATTAAACATCCACTTATAATAAATAACCATTACTAATATTATGACCAAAAGGTTTCTTCTCCGGACACACAAACCGTATGTGATGAAGCTGCGAACAGTATTGCCTTGTGATGCCAGTGTGATGATTTGCATGTGACATCTACCTGAACTCTGAAGTCTGTGCGTGTGCCTGTGGGCGTTTGAAGGGTGGCCTTCCATCTGTTCTACTTAAGCCCTCCTGAGTGACTACCTCTCCTCTCCCTAACTCTCTCTATTCAAATGTTTTTACTAGACTTTTTCTGAAATTAATAGACAATAAAAACAACACGCCTCTTTTCTTATAAGAAAAAAACTTTTTAAAAAAAAACCACATATTACTAGATCAGCACATTATCAGTGCACCAACTTCATATGCCTTTTTTGTACTTTTTTGTACCCTTCACACACCTTAGTAAGTTTTACTTAAGAAAAAAACATTTAAATGTACTAAGTGGATAAAGATTCTTGTAAGTACACCTAGTTTGCAGAAATGAAACAGAAAGAAAAATAAGATTCTTATAAGCATTGCTTCACTTAGTAGTTGCCCCTTTCTCTCTCGTCACTCTTTCCCACACCTAGTTTTGTTACACCCAGTTTGTTAATTATTTAGCTGGCGTTTTGGTTTTGCTCAATAATTCAAAATGGTCCCAGACTGATCTAATGACTTAGTTTCTATTACTAGTCATTATACCTTAGAGAGAATTTGTGATGGAACCAGTCGCATCTTGAATCTGTTGTCATTTGGGGAACATATATTAAAAGACATTGTTTACAATGATTATAAACACATAGAACACAAGTGAAACAGAAGCCTTGGTGAGAACACCTATGAGTCGCAAACATGGCTGAGAAATTATACAGTTTGTCTAATCAGTGCACTGTTTGCAAAAACCAATGAGCTGAATACTGCATTCAAGGAGGTCAGGGGAATTCCATGACTCATTAAACTATTGCTACCAGTTTATGCACGAGATGGATGAGATAAGACACCACCTATGCAGTGGCCCTTTCCCTGCCAGACTATATCACTCATTCACCATTTGAGGTACACTTGGCGTGAAATGGGAATACACCCATGATGGGATACTACTCCATCACAAAGAACATTTCACACAAATTCACACACTCATTCACAAATAGGAACAATGTAGGTTAGCCAATCCACTACCGTCTTGTTTTAGGGGAGGATGGAGGAAACCAGAGAACTCAGAGAAAAC
>JAOUWY010000030.1:15986186-15999230 GCA_025728095.1 Prietella phreatophila
AATAATTGCGGGACTGTGTGTGTGTGTGTGTGTGTGTGTGTGCATGGTGCCCTAATGGATATATGATTTAAGTGTCATATTGTTGTTCCTGTATGACCTCCAAATCTTGTTTTTTATTCTCTATACAGAACCATATAGAAATGATTTCTACAAATATTAAAGACACAATACTGTAGAAAGTACTATATTACCATATATAGTATATAGTAGACCGTATAAAATCAGGACCTACAGTGCAGTTTTAAAAAAGGATAAAATGCTCCCTCTTGGGGTATGAACAGAGTATGACAGTCTGATTGGATTAAAACAGTTCTATAGGGCCCCCAAGCCACCATTGGTGCCCACATGCATACGAGATTATTCTTCTCAATATGTAATAAGAAACAGCCCTTATTAAAAGCAAGCAAATCTTATAAGGTATGTGTCAAGATGAAATTTTTGTATCGTGTATCATAGTTAGATTTTTTCTTTCTTTCTTTCTTTAAAAAAAAAAAGTCCTTAGTGTCATGCCACTGCAGTGCGGCTTCTGAAGAGATGTGACTTTGTTTTATTCGCTCTCTTTCGGATTAGCGTTAGCTTTAGCGCCAATTGGGCACAGGTGTATGTATTTTAAGTTAATGACACTTGTTATTTAAACGCCTGAGTTACTGAGCACGTTGCTTGGTATTATACTTTGATGTGTCTGTAGCGGCCGTGTTTATGCTGAAGAGGATAATGTTCCATGCCACGTTTCTTGGTTCCTGGTAAAGATCCAGTTTGCTTTGAGTTCTGTGTTTATGCGTAATAAAGACTGTGACCTGCACCTGCACCCGCCTCCGTCCTGTAACACTTAGATAGAACAACCATTTTCCAAACTTTGGTGTGAACAGAATATTTGTCAAGAATGACACATGAAGTGCTCCATCATTTTTGTCCAAAATAAGGACCCTTAGGGAATAGTTGTCCTTGTGCTGCCTTCTGAACATGTACTTTATCACCTGAAACACAAACCTTTCCCAAAAATGCAGCCTACCTCCAAAACCAACCCCTTGCAAATCTAACATGATTGATGTGGCAATAATTTGAGGTGTCCATTATAACAATTTTGTGCATGCTGGATAGCATAATGTATTTTAGTATCAATATTTATTTTTGTTTCCTAGCATTTACACAGCCTGTTTTTTAAATCTAATTTCCATGAGAGCTCTAATTTGAATCTATCCCATTCATTATGGTGAATTACAGGCCCAATTAGGGCGCTGTGGCATTCTCACTGAAGAAGCACAAGTAGTCTAGGGAGCACATCAAAGTGTCACAACAAGATGCGATGCAAATGCAGCAAGGGTTGGCGTGACAAAACCAGGGGCCTTTTATCTGTCCCAGCAAGACAACGCACTGTCCACAGTTCATTATACAGGGAATGCTAAATTCAAACATGGGCCAAGTATGGGAGACAGACGCTACTTAAATGCAAACATGTCCTTTTTTCTTCAGTGACAAGGCTGTGTTTACTTGTTTATATTAAAGCTTAATTAGAGTCTATCTCACCAAAGTTTGCTAAGAACCCTAGAAAGATTCTTGAATATATATGGGAAGTTTACAGTATTGGAACAATTTACAGTATTGTACAGGGTCTAATGAATGAACATTACTATATTAACACATAATTCACTCCTATTAACTACTTATGAATACTGGATAATTTCTCAGTAGGTAATAATAAAGTAAGGATTTGTAAGTACATTATGAGCTAAGCAATAATTAGTATTATATACTCTATCTTGTAGAGAACTACCTATAAAATTACATATTTAAGAACTACTAGCTGATGCAAAGTAGTCTATGCCAACACTTCATCACCTACAATTATGCACGGTGGCTTAGTGGTTAGCACGTTCGCCTCACACCTCCAGGGTCCGGGGTTCAATTCCCGCCAGGGCCGTGTGTGTGGAGTTTGCATGTTCTCCCGGTGCTGGAGGGGTTTCCTCCCCCAGTCCAAAGACATGCATGATAAGTTTGGGGCGGCTGTAGCACAGGTAGTAGAGCGGGTTGTCCACTAATCGTAGGGTTGGCGGTTCGATTCTCCACATGCCGACGTGTCCTTGGGCAAGATACTGAACCCCAAGTTGCTCCCGATGGCAAGTCAGTGCCGAGCATGGCAGCTCTGCAACCATTGGTGTGTGTGTGAATGGGTGAATGAGACACAGTGTAAAGCGCTTTGGATAAAAGTGTGCCATTTACCATTTACAATTAATTCACAATCAATTTTATTTATTCAGTATTATTATTATAAACGTAAAAAGTGTGCTCAGAATATGGAGCTGTTAAAACACCCTGTATTGACTGCCGTCCCTTCTGAATGGTCTTTGAAACTTTATATGTGTTAGTATGAGTCAATTTGCACATTTGTCCTACAAATGAGACTCTTCTATAGCACTAGTGTATAGGAGAATCGATTTCTTACTTCAAGTCATTCCTTTATGTAGTAGAAAGAATGTTAGGGTTTCTTCTGAATAATCACAAACGATGACTTACTATGCCTTGTACAGTGCCTTACAGTCAATGAAATATCATTTCCATATAATACAGAATGAGTAAATACTTTCTCTGTGTCACATAATTACTGAAGTGTTACTGTGTCTGTTCTCAGGAGTTATATTGGATTTGACATACTGCAGAAGCTAGCCAGATAACGTGATATTGTATATGTTCTCCAAACAGTGAACTGTATAGTCAGTGTCATATATTTAGCAAATATGTCTGATGTTGATTAATGTAAAAACTTGTATATACACTATAACCCATTTAAGCATTTAATGCTAATGTATTTAATGCTGTGAGCAGCCAAATTGATTTGATGTCGCTTGCTGAATTTTGAGTTGAGGGGGCGTTGTGGTTTTTCCAAGTCGGAAGTCAGAAATGACAAAGTTATGACCTTTAGTCTAATGCAGCATTAATTATGATCTGGAATAGTATTCCAAAGTGAAACAGATGATAACTCATTATTAAGGATTAGTTAGCTAGAAGTTCTCCAAAAGATATAAATATAAGTCTCTGCAATTATTTAAACATTCATAATGTGCTTTTCTTGATCTGAATGCTATAGGATTAAAAACAAAATCTTTTTTTTTTTTAGTAAAAAAAAAAGCAAGCACACCAAATCATTAAATGAAAATTGATTGGTAAGAACAACAATAGCAACAACAAAAACACAACATGTCAATCAAATAGTGCATAAAATGGTAGATGGTAGAAGTCGTTTAAAACCTGAAGAGATGCCCGTTGGGGTCATAAGTTTATATATGCCTTACAGAATCTGCCAAATTTCATTAATATTTACAATGAACATTTAGCAGATTCTTCGAGGCATATGTACACTTATTACCTCAATGATAGGTGCATTTTTGAGCTTTTCAGGCAGAGCAAAAATAAACACTCAGAGAGAAAAAAAGATCACTTCTTTTCAGCCTGGCCTGCCAGAGTGTCTGAAGATTTGACTATGAAGGTATGTAACTGAATAAGGTCACAAAGGTAATGGGGTGCTAAGCCATGGATGACTTTATAACAGTGAGGATTTTACAATCAATCACAGGAAGCCATTGTGTGTAGAAATACAATAATCCAGCCTGGAAGCATGAACTAATTTTTCAGTATCAGGTAATGGTAATAGTGGTCTCATTTAAAAAATATTATAGAGATGAAAAAGGAAGCTGGTTATGTTGTTAATATATGATTTGTTACTATAGTACTGCTCATTCATGTCTGATTAATCCCTGCATATTTACCTATGATTAACTATGAATTCAGTATTTTAATGTTTTATCTATGGGAAATAAAAAACATGACTAGAAGAAGCTTTGTAAAACAAACTACTTTCTTTTTATCTTTATTTATCTCAATGTACTAACTGGGTACAGAACTTCATTTTGAAAGCCAGTTGATTGTTCTTACATATGAAACCCTGTATAGCTTCTGTACAGACATCGCTTTCCTATACAGATTTACTGTGATTTGGTGACATCTAGTGGGACAAATATAAACTAGCATGAACGGACTATCTTATAACAATAAATATAACGGGAGATATTAATTCTGCATTACTTTCATATTTTTGAGATTTGACTTTCAAATTAACTATCAAAGAAGCTATTCATTATATGTCACTATGTCTTATGACTGTTTAATGACTTATTACCACAGACTTAGCAACATGATACACAATAGAAATTAAATAAATAAGCCCGTATCTTTAATCTGTTACTTATTAACTGCTTGTTCTCAGATCCTAATGTGACTCTAAAGGCTGGAGTACTTGGAGGGTATTTGATAAGTCTAAGCACTCAAAGGCAGTGCTAGTATTAATTATAAAACAAATATGTGGTGTGCATAAATACTTTAAATTAGATGTAGATTGTTCCAGTAAAATCGTTTCTAACATTTCACAATTCACAGTTCACTTAATATTAAATAATAAAAAATTCTCAATTTAGTTTAGAGTATTTTAAGGTCATTTAACCAAAAATGATCAAATATACTGTTCAAGCAACTGGCAGTGTGTTATATAATTTAATAAAGATTTACATTAACTGTAATCGAGGTTGCATATATGGCTATGATAAAAACCTAACAAATTGCACGCCCATATATACTGTAGCAGGAAGTTCATCTGACATTAAATATGCAACAGTGAGCATTAAATATTCAGCAAGGTTAGGATCCAGGAGGTAAGATGTGCATAAGTGGGGAGAGAGGGGGAACTGCACAAAGACTGCTTTCATATGTGAAAAAGCATCCATCTGTAATCTGTGGCCAGTACCACCGGGCACTGAAGGAGATGTGTTCATATTTTGGTAAAAATGGAGCACAGCGTGCGTTTTTCATATGGAAAATAAATGCAAGAAGGAGAGAACTTTATGCAAACATGTAAAGCAAATTTCCTATACTTCCAGATACTACAGAATGTCAAAGGTGCTATTTTATTTAGTTTATGCAACAGTAGAAATATTGTTGTGCGTATGCTACACTCTCAGAAATAATGGTACCAAACTTGTGCTTCAGTGGTCGCACCAAGGATGCATATTTTTATCTTTAGCATGTCTCTTTTACCTTAAAATGTGAATATAATGTGCCTTTAAAAAGAATTAAAGTACATTATTAAAGGCCTACACCACATGCACATTCTTAGTTACCCTTAAGTGTACCATTTGATGCTCTACAGAGATGCTTCATGAACTCCAGCCTGTCAGTGATAGTGTACTTTTATACACAATAAAGGTAGAAAAGCTGTATCTTTGGTAGTACCAATGAACTGAATCAATTAAGCAAAGTAAAGTGAAGTGGTTCAGGTCACATGACTCATCGCTTTTGTAAGAATCACAACTTATAGCAGGGGTATAAACATTATGTAATTCCCTTAGCCATTCATAACAATGGGAAAGACAAAGGGATATAGCTGATATCCCTTAATTTGAAGGATCTAGAGAGATTCTGTGTGAAAGAATGGTCTCAGATCCCTTGCCATGTATTCTCCAACCTCATCAGACATTATAGGAGAAGACTCAGAGCTGTTATCTTAGCAAAGGGAGGTAGCACACAGTATTGACTAAAAGGGGTGTCAATAATTGTTGCACACTTATATTTAACAAAGTTGGGTTTTTTTTTTATAAACCTGTGTTTTCTGTGCAATTGTTTGATGAGAGCAAAGTATTTTTGTGAATTTTTCAAACAAAAGATCAAACACTTAAGAAAAAAAGAAAACTTTTCACAACCTTCTTTGCTCATATATATTAGTATATAATATATAATATTAGTGGACACAGTATATGTTTTTTTAGCATTTATGTAAGAGATAAAATGTCAGTAGCAGACTTCACAGCATAATTAACTTTCTTAACCTGTGCTTACATCAAGCAAAAGAGCATGACTGGTAGAAATAACATTGTAAACACAAAAATGTCATTTTTACACATTTCTAGGGATACCGTAAATCAGGCTGAAACCAAAAAATACACTGAAAATTGAAAAAAAAAAAAAAAAAAAAAGAACAACATATTTTTGATCTCAGCCCGTTACAATGCCATTGGTTTGTTGTACTTTGGTTGTATGCTGAAATCCATTTGCTGTTTGCATCACATTTGCTGTTTTACGTAAACATCATGTTGTATAGATCTTGTTGAGGAGAGTTTTACAATTAAATGCATAAGTACAATTTTATGATCATTGTCTTTTTCATTTCTGAAGAGTTTTGAGCCATTGGATCCTGGGGAGAAAGGGACAAAAGTTCACACTCGCATTCTGAAACCGTCTGAACTCCGAAAGCTCAAACCTCTAGGTACAGGAGCGTTTGGTACTGTCCACAAGGTATATACACCAAAATAAGAGTCTAATACCCTTCAGTGTTTAATATAATACAGCTAATATCACACAGTCTTATTAATGTTTAGTTCACAAATAATACTCTCTCCTGCTCAGGGTGTGTGGATTCCAGAAGGAGACACAGTAAAGATTCCTGTGGCAATAAAGACTATTCAGGATTGCACTGGTCGACAGACTTTCCGGGAACTTACAGATGTAAGACACACACACACACACACACAGTCCCCTCCAAAAGTACTGCAACAGCAAGGCCAATTTTGATTGTTTTTGCTATACACTGAAGCCATTGGATTTGAAATCAAAACATGATAATGAGACGATAGATCCTGATATTTACACCTAGATGTATTTTTAAAAATGGCACCTTTTGTTTGAACCTACCAATTTTTCAGGTGATCAAAAATATTAGAACATGTGACTGACAGGTCTTTCATATTGCCCAGGTGTGCCCTGTTAAATTGATTGTTCAAACAGTTAATGTCTTGTAATGTCTATTCTTGGTCTGCTCTGTGAAGACTAAATTTATTGTTAAAAAGAATAAAACAACATGACCATAGAGACCACAGAGCTTTCTATTGTAGAAAACAAACCATTTGGATCAGTGCCATTGCACAAATAGCCAATACTACAATTTGGAATGTCATGAAAGTGGAAATTTTTAGATTGAACAGTTAGTCAGTGGCTCACCGGCTTGATGCAGTTATTGTAAGTAAGGCATATCCAACCAAAGATTTATTTATCATTAAATATATAATTTACTTTAATTCACTTTAAGACTATCGGTTCATATACTTTTGCTCTTCTAAAAATTGGGTGGTCTGCCACCAAAGGTGCCATATTCTAAGTTGTTTAACACATCTAAATAAATATCAGGAAACGAAAGCTGAAGTTCTGATCAGTCTTTTGATCTGAAAGCCAAAGGTTTTCAGTGTATAGCAAAAACAATAGACTTTGCCTTGCCTTTCCATTACTTTCGCAGGGGACTGTGTATCTGTCATATTCTAACATAATCATTAAGCTACATACAGATATTGTACAGGCTCTTCAGATTCTTAGAAACCAGTCAGTCACAAAGCCATTCCTTGTGTCTCATAGCACATGCTGGCGATGGGCAGTTTGGACCACCCCTACATTGTGCGGCTCTTAGGCATCTGTCCAGGTTCCTGTTTGGAGCTGGTCACTCAGTACATGCCACAGGGGTCCTTACTGGAACATATCAGGCAGCGGAAGGACAATCTCAACCCACAAAGACTGCTCAACTGGTGTGTGCAGATCGCCAAGGTGAGCTGTCTGTGTGTTGGCATTTATGTATATGTATATAATGTAGGCAGTAAAGTATTATTTAATGAGTAATGAATAAAACATATGCTGCTATAGAAACTGACATTACATGAAATATTTTCCAGTAACCTCACAAAAATGTTTTAGTACCTGTTATCTCTTATGTTATAGAAGTTATAAACAGTCATTCCCTTCCCAGCCTCGCTTTCTCTCTCTGGAAGTTAATAAGACAAAAACATAAATAATAACCCACCTTGTCATGTTACAGAGACCGCAGAAAAACTCCTCTAGTCTGAGGACTCTTTTGTGGCAGAGCATTAGAAAGCTTGGTCAGTGCAGACCCCTTTCATAAAAGTTAAATTAATGTCTCCTCGCAGAAAACTTCACCATATAAATGATTGTGCTTTTTTTTTGGTAAATAACATGTTTTTAATTTTTATTATTATAGTTAGATTAATCACAATAAACCTGTGGTTTAAATTACAACCAGCACTATTGCTGGGCTGTTACAGAAAATTAATCAACACCTTCTGACCAATCAGATTTGAAACGTAAACAAGGTTTTGGTATAATAATATTAATAAATACCCCATACATTAAGATATTTTAATAATAAATAGATATATTCAGCAATGTAAGTATATGTGAACGTATACTTTTTTGTGTAAAAATAGACTTAACTGACTGTTCTGTGTTTCTTCCTCTGGAACTCTTTGTCTCTAATTCTTCTCTATCTCAGGGTATGTATTATCTTGAAGAGCAGAGGATTGTCCATAGGAATCTAGCTGCTCGGAACATCCTTCTCAAGAGTGACTTTATGGTCCAAATTGCCGACTATGGCATTGCTGACCTGTTTTATCCAGAAAACAAGAAATGTTTCTTCGACTTGAAGGTGAACCAGACACCAATCAAGTGGATGGCCCTTGAGAGTATTTTGTTCCGCAAATATACGCATCAGAGTGATGTGTGGAGCTATGGTGAGTGCATGTGTGTGTGTGTGTCAGTTCCAGAGAGAAATTCAGAAAGCAAGTCTGATGTGTGTTTAACGTGCTGTTTATTGGCATCGTCATTTTTGTGTAGGTGTAACTGTCTGGGAGATGATGTCATATGGGGCAGAGCCTTACGCTGCGATGAAACCACGGGAAGTGCCAGATTTGCTGCAGAAGGGCGAGCGTCTGTCTCAACCTCAAATCTGCACGATTGAGGTCTATATGGTTATGGTCAAATGTAAGTCCCCTCAATCTCTTCACCTCTGGGACTATAAGAGTGTTGAGTACTTAAAGTGAAATTTTGCCCTAATACATAAAACATTACACACAGTAACAAGAGCCAAAAATATAGACAAATATGATTTCCTTCTTGTCTCACTTGTCATGTTACAGATGTAACAACATTACTACCTAGATTCCCAAGAGAGCGTATAGATTTTTAAAAATGTATACCACGAGGCCATATAAAACATGAACTAGAAAACTAGTGCATAACAAACAAGAAACCTAGATATGAAATAGATGATTTAACGTTTAATACAATTAGTGCAGAAGTTTATTTTATTATTGGGTTAACATCTTTAAAAACTTTTTTTTAATACAATGCCAATATAATATGCCAAGATAATGCCATATTTTAGAATGTGATTTAATAAAATTGTTTATCTGCATTTTCAGGAATGGTTGTGTTGAAACATATATACAGTATAGCTGTATATATGTAACAGTAATTGTAATAACAACTATAATAATAGTACAGCTATAACAGTTGCAACTCCATTGAATTAAATGAAAATATTACAAAAACATTTTAAATTGTATTATGTTTTAAATCGTGACTGTTTTATATTTTAACTACCATAGTGAACTATTGTAGAGAAAACAGTGAGGATGTTTAAATGTACTTTTTACTGTGATAGTGATACACTACAAATGCAACTGATGTATTTGTCTTAATGCATAAGGTCTTGCCAAATCGCTACACAAGTGGTCTTGTGTACACCATACAGCTGTTTTTTATTTTGTTTTCAAAGATCAGTCAAGAATATTACCATTATTTACAGAATGTATTTGTCTGGAGCTTAAGTTACTGACTCTAATGTTGACTTATAATGAAACATCACCGTAAAACTTAACATATTTGATTCTCCTCGCAGGCTGGATGATTGACGAGAATGTTCGGCCAAGTTTCAAAGAGTTAGCCAGTGAGTTCAGCCGGATGGCTCGAGACCCACCCCGGTACCTTGTCATCAAAGTAAGGAATCAAAGTAATCTAACAGAACAAATGAACGACCTCATACAATAGACATTTAAATGTTTACATATATGTATCTATAGCAATTATAACAGGCTTATTACATTTTAAATTCAATTTTATAGGGGGAATGCACTGCTCCTGACCTTGCCTCTGGTGAGTCACATCATCCTGGTACTCAAGTGGACATTCTGGGTGTGGGGCTGGAGGACCAAGAGGATGAGGTGCTGGAAGACGGCATGACCACACCTCCTGTGTACCTCACACCATCGAGAAGTCTCTCTAGATTGCGTGTGGATACCAACAGAGTGAGAAACCCACTGGCTAAAATATAAAAAAAACTAAATCAAACCACCAGCAAGTTGGAAAAATTAACTGACATAATGGTTTAATTACATGTGAGTTAGTGTGACCTAAATCAGTTTGCTTGTGTTCTTTACCATTTCCTAATATTACCATGTCTTTATTTTACACAGGCCAGTTTCACTCCTGCTGGTTACTTGCCAATGACCCCTAGTGTAGAGGGCTCTATGCAGGTATGTCTCAATGTGGAATAGTGTCTACTGTGAATGAAACAAATGCCTTCTTTGCATGCTGTAGTCATGTTATATGACACACAATATTTCTGGTTTTGCTGTAGACGGTGTGGCCACCGCGTTCACGCCTCAACTCTACACGCACTATTTCTGGGAGTTCAGAGGGGCATGGCACCCTGGTAGAACTAGAGATGAATGAAGACGCACTGTTGGCTGGCAGCCTAAGAGTTGTCCAACGTCGGGAGGACAGTGCCTACATATCTCAGAGGGACAGCCTATCAGGCCCTCCAGACACACCCATTCCTGACACGCCATCTCCGTGCACTGAGGGAAAAGAAGACCAAAATGAATATGTATTGCCAGGTGACAGTTCAGATAGAGGTGCGTGAGGATAATTGTGTGTTGCATTTGTGCTTCTGTGCTTCACCACTCATTTTAATGATTTGGTAACCACAGTCATGCATACAGTTATAATAATAATGTCTAACAACATCTTCTGTCCTTTTCTCTTTAGACACAATGTGTTCTGTGCCTTCCTGTGTGACATTGTCTAATGGAAGGTTATCTATGGGTCATTCACGTGAACTTTTAGAGGAGCAAGACAGTGGTGAGGAAGAATATGAATACATGAACAATCAAAACCTCCCCCTGAGACACACCACAGGCCGGTTCCAAAACTGCTGTCAGCTAACAAACCGCAATTTCAGCATACCCAAAGCTCCAAGTGCCAATCATAGGTTATCTATGGAAGGCACAGAAAGCAGTGGAGGCCTCTTACAGTCCTCCTTGGATGAAAGAAGTTGTAGCAATGCCGAGTTTCCATCGAGTGAAGCTGAATACGCAGAGGCTGACCAAGACCAGGATCTTCAATATGAATATATGGACATTCGTAGTGGCCCAGGGGTCACGGGACAAAACAATCAACCCAGAATGGACCTCCTAAGACAAAGAAGCCATATTTCTTCCAAGAAATCTCTTGAGAAAGACGACTGTGAAGAGGAAGAGTATCAGTATACAAACCACCAGCCAAGGTTGAGACGCTCGCTCATGGTTCACGGTTTGAAAGAAGGAGAGGTGTGTGAATATGAAGAAATGGACTCTCGGGTTGCAGGGGGAAACTCTGGAGCTGAATACCAGAACCTCCAAGAAGCAGGAGAACAAGATGAGACACAGGGGCAGCCCCGTCATGGAGTCAGGCCATACGTTAAAGGAAGGGGAAAGGTCAAGGACGGGGCAGACAGGTGTTTCGACAATCCTGACTACTGGCACAACAGGTTGTTTTCTAAAGCAAATGCAGTGCGTACATAAGATGGGAGAGAGTTAATGAAATGATAAAGAATACAATAATGAAATTAGGATGGAACCGAGTATAAAGGTTTAATAAATATAGAATAAATAAAGAAAACAAAAAAACTAGCAGGGTGCACAGTGGCTTAGTGGTTAGCATGTTCGCCTCACTTCTCTGGGGTGCGATTCTAGCCGGGGCCATGTGTGTGTGGAGTTTGCGTGTTCTCCCCGTGCTCCCCCAATCCAAAGACATGCATGGTAGGCTGATGGGTGTGTCTAAATTGTCCATAGTGTATGAATGGGTGTGTGAATGTGTATGAGATTGTGCCCTACGATGGACTGGCACCCTGTCCAGGGTGTACCTCGCCTTGTGCCCGATGCTTCCTGGGATAGGCTCCAGGTTCCCCACGACCCTGAAGAAGGAATAAGCGGTAGAAGATGGATGGATGGAAAAAACTATCAGCAATACATATGACAAAAGTAGCAATACATACCAATACTTCTGAATTCATAAAAAATTGTTAAAACATAGCAAAGATCTGCGATACTAGTTAATTAATTTTTACAGCCAGTACACTGATCATTGTGTACAAACATATGAACCTCAGTCAATTCTAAACAGCCATTCGGCCTCAGGATGCAAACCAGTCTTTATTTTTAATTTCCAATGATGAACACAGGTATTGATTCTGTGTAGTTGGTTTTGTGTTTTTTAATGATTCAGTATGTCTGTTACAGGTGTTTATTCAGTCTTTTCCAAGTTCAAAATGGCAGCTTGCATTGCATCACATGACAAAATTAACAATGAGTCAGGGATGAATGCTTTTTAATACTAATTTTGTACCTTACGTAAATACAAAAGAACATGATGTATACCTATATAGTATAGTCCATTATGTAGCGATTTGACATATCAACAGTATGTCAAGCACTTCAGGATTTTGGTATTTTGTTCATATTATAACTGAAATGTTCAGTTGAAAAGCTTTACTGTTTTGCATGGCTCACCAGAACCAGGTATTGTTTTTCTTTTGTTTCTGTAATTGTGCTTTTTTTTTTTATTACACTATAGTTTATGGTGATGTCATTGTATACATACAGTGTGTCAGAAATCTGTTTGTACTTCATATATATGAAATAAATATTATATTGTTATAAGTTGCATTTAATTACAACATTGTGTCATTTTATGTTAGTTATTTATTGTTAATATAAACTTTATTAATACCATTTACACACACACACACACACACATATATACATTATTTATATATATATAGAGAGAGAGAGAGAGAGAGAGAGAGAGAGAGAGAGAGAGAGAGAGAGAGAGAGAGAGAGAGAG
>JAOUWY010000030.1:16096970-16108333 GCA_025728095.1 Prietella phreatophila
TATATTATATACACAAAACTAACGCGTTTGTATTTGTACAGAACTGTTTGAGAATTCAGCATTTATTAAGCTCGTGCACCGGAGCTCGGAGATTACGTGCGCCTCTGCTTACCTAATATGGCGGATACTCTGTCCGGTCACGAGCTGTTCCTTTAGGAAGGTGCGGCTGTACATTAAACTTCCGTTAACGCCGGTTTCCCAAAATGGACTCAACAGCGACCAGCATTACAGCGGGTTTCGTTTTAAAGCACGTTTTTATATACTTCGACCAGGCAGGACATTTACGGTACTTTTTCGGATATTCCCCCTGCTGGCAGGGAGCCCAGCACACACGCATACATCTTACCCTTAATCATCTGCCATGGGGTTCAACTTTAATACTGTCCAACCTAGGAGTATCAGTCAGCCAACATGACTGCAGTGGGGTCTGAACTACAGGATTGTAGACCAGATAGTCCTATTACATGGATCTATTTACTGAAGGAACCAACTGGTCTAGTCTGATTAAAGCAGGAGCTAAAGTGGATATTTACTATTGAAATATGCTCAGTTCTAACTCGCACGTCTTAATTCAAATATATTTTGACTTCTAGGACAGTTTGATGAATTAATTTTGTAAAATAAGCCTGCCTTCCAGTTCAGGTTTAAGTACACTTCAGCAGACTAGGGCACTCTACAGTAAATGAGAAGCAGTACAACAGAAGGGTATGCACGAATTCTCAGTAGGCGGGAAATACCCGGATGGTGTACTACTTCCGGTGAGATTTTGCTGCGTGCAACCGATGGACACTACACGCGACAAAAACCCCATAATGCAACGGGACTGGTGCGGACCAGCTCGCAGAAGACAGCGTCAGTTCTTTTTAAGTATTAAACCTTGGTTAAACAGGACTTGTTTAACAATACTAGTGAAGGGAAGTTCGGATCATTTTACTGATTCGGATCTCTGAATCTCGTTCAGCAAAACGAACGAATATTTTTCGAGTCATTTCAGCAGAATATAATTAAAATGTTACATGTTAAATTCCCCCAACACATCTAGTACTTATGCAAACGTTGATCACATTTGGAATAAAAAATAAACTATAGGCTAATGCAGCCAAGGCCAAATAATGAGAAACAGAAATGAATAATAACTGAGCATTAGGTCTTCAGGCTTTTGTCACGTCATATATATGATTAGTTTACCTCTTGAGTCTTCCAGTTCGAGTCGTTCGTTCATCCCATAACCACCCCGAATTAGTAAACTTTGAAACCAGAAACGCAAAAAAATAAAATAACTAACTATGCGCTTGTTTGTAAGGAAGGTTGTGAATTATTAACTGATTTTTATAGCTAGTATCGCTGTCACGTGACAAAAGAACGTATGACTCGGACCAGAAGACTCGAGAAATCAACTAATTTATGTTTCCTGTACATAACCTACGGGGATGTTGCTGCACATGCGCGGTCAACACAAAATGAACAAATCACTCTCTGAGACAACTCGTTGTTGCCGAGTCGTATTAAAGATTCATTCAAAATGAATCACTGAACAATACCCAAATAAATTAACTTGTTTAATGTTTAAACAAGAAACCAGTTGTCACAGCGTTTGAAACCTTTTTTTGTGATCTCCATCGTGACTTAGCCGGCCAAGCTAATGTTTTTTAATGAATTTACCTCAGCCTGTTAAAACAGTCCACATTTTTTCACTAATTCAGTTAACTTTCCTGATGTGCATTTTGCCGTTAGTGCGGTTGCTTTAAACTAGTGGTCCCTTTAAAATGTTTGTGTCTATGATAACATCAAAGGTTACATGACAAAGCCAATAGGGCGAATGTAGTATGTCCAGGATTGTATTCATGTTGGACACACATACTGACTAGTACGTCCTGTTTCAACAGTAAATAATTTCAGACACAGCCTGGGGGTGCTTCTCAATACGCAAATTGATGCTTCCTCATTTCCTCGCTCCTCCGTCCTCCAGCCCGTGACCTGGAAATTGATCGACATCAACCATCTTGAAGGACATATCATCACGTGCTTCTCACTTCTTATCTGTGTATCCTCATTCCCTTTCCTTGCATCTTAGCTCCACCCCTTTAGGATGTGAGAGAACACAAGGATGAGATGTGAGGAATGGAAGCTAGCGAATGGAATATCCTCGCTCTCTCAAGCGTCACTTCCTGTTGACCGTGCTCAGCTGAATGACCTCACTGCGCTTCAGGGATCTGCCATTATGTTGTTGGAGCTTGGTTACTAACAGCATTCTAAATAATGCTAAATGCACTGATAGTGTGTGAAATGTCTGGGTTAATCAACAATGAATTAATGAACAATACATAATGTATCTTATCTTTTCTGCACCTTTGCATATCTTAAACAGGCAAGGATCAATTAATTACAATACTAATTGTAAGCATATTATTTCATTATATTTCACACAACATTCCATCACGTCATCAAAGGACTATTTGTTTGACATTGTGGCAGATGTAAAGGAGGAGGGGAATTTATGCGTGATTCAGGTTTTTCGACAAGAACCACTTCCGCATAGGATACACCTGTGGCTCTGGAAATTTCCTAGTTCCTCGCGGTGCAATTAGAGAGTTGATATGTCCTTCAAGATGGTTGACGTCGATTAGTTTCCGGGTCACGGGCTGGAGGACGGAGGACACATCAACTTGAGTATTGAGAAGCACTGACTCGGTGTAACCGGATATCTTCAGTAGTCATTACAACAAATGACGTTAACGAAACTGTCTCTCAGCCAATCCGTACGCGCCTCTCATCCCACGTGACCTAGTTCAGCTACACCAGTCCAACCGCATATCCTCTTGTCCATTCACATACTGACAATTTACAGCCGCGCTTCGCCTCCAAATTAAATACATGCGCATCGTTTCCGAAACATTGCGCAGGTTCTCTTCACATGTATGGCACAAAGTGAAAGGAAAAAAAAAACAGACACGTAATGGAATTGAAACTTGTTTAATATATCCATCGTGGTGTATGAATTCAAACCCATCCCTTTTGTGAAAGAACCAGAACCTGCGCCGTCAGAACGGAAACGTCTCCCTTGTATGAAATGAACAGTCATGAAATGTATAGACAAGTCGATATCCCTGTCCAATCCCATGCCAGGTCCCATAAGACCGACCCTTCATGTTCCATTCATAGCGGGGTTAAGGTGGGGCTGACCCTACCTCTAATGTCGTAGTCCCTGGTATGGGGCCCCGGAGACCCCGTGTGCTATGGACAAACAGCTGCTATATGGCTAACCCAAGCTGAGGGTATTCCCTTTAGCGCTGAATAGGTTTTGTTTACAAGAAAAAATAATAATCCCTTTATGAAAGAATTGAAAATTCCACGCCGTGTGTATTTAATAACGTGACCACTGTTCCCATAATATCCTCATTTACTTCTTTCGAATATCCGTTGTTTAGCTACTTGGTCGTTTCTCGTCGTCTGCGTTATGTACTCCGTCTACCCTCTCACCAAACGGTGTAGAAGCTGACTACGCTGTCCACCCCTCCCAAAAGCGAAGTCCTGCCCTGTCGTAAACGAACAAGTTGGACTTTTCTCCCCCAATCATCTCTCGGTGTTTGTGTGCGCACCGAGATTGACAGATTTCGAGCCAATAGCATTCTAGCGGGCTGCGCTTCTGCGCTGGGAACGCCTGGTCGTCCCTTGGCGCTGGGAGCCCCTGCTCGAGTCGCACGGAAACCCCGTGTTCTGGTTGTGTGTCAGTTTCGCTTGCTGCCGCGGTCGATGCCGGTGAGGAGGGGGTTGGGCGCCACTGCAAATGTTGAGGACATGAGCTAGAATCACAGCCTTGTAACACAGAGCTGTACCTACCCCAAATAAATATCGACTGTAATGATTGTAAAACAACATTATAAATGGCTGCAACCAGCGGGGATTCAAAATAACACTTGAAGGAAGTGCTATGACCCAAAAAGAAAAGGGTATGAAACTTTCACCCACTGCGTGAGGGACATTGAGAAGTTTGGAAGGTACGCGGGGAGAGGGAGCTGCCCCTCGGCTTACGGCTCGCAGGAAAAGCCGAGGTCACAAGAAGAGGCCTCGTAGTCTGATTCGTTTTGATGTGGGAATATTTAAATACAGCCAGTTACCTCAGTAGGATATTTTACCTGAGCTGAGCTGGAATGAAGGGCTGGGTAAGTTGACATGTTTTACCACAGGCATTTCGGCAGATAATACCATCTTCTGGATCACTAAAGGCAAAAGTTGCAGCATAACTTGGCAGCTCTCTAGCTAGCTAGCTAGCTAGCTTTCTACCCCTCTCTCTCTGTGTGTGTGTGTGTGTGTGTGTGTGTGTGTGTTGAGGATTTGTAGGGTCTCTCCTCAGATGTTTATTAACATTGACATTATTTGGAATATCACTGTAACTGTCTTCAACATAATATAATACTTTATGTTCGGTGAACCCACTGACCAAGTTAGCTACTTAGCTAGCTTCATGGCTAGTAAATGGTTTGTTATAGCTAATATTCACAATATTCCTCGTGCTGCGAGACCTGCATATTATTATTATTATTATTATTATTATTATTATTATTAGCTTTATTTATTTATTTTCCCACCAGAGCTGGCGATGTAAACATTTGCTGTTTGTACTAATTACGGTGACTAAACGCGATGAAGTGTGCGGTGTATACATCGAGTGGGGTTTTGATAAGGAAACGTGTGGTGGTGTTTTTTTAACGCTATTAATAAAGTAGCTCGTTGCTGTGATACCGAGCAGGTTCCTTTTAGTGGGCTAGGTTAGCTGGGTGGAGAATGCTGGCTCATTCTCTGCGCGGAGGACTCGTGTGTTTCGGCTCGGATTGGGCATTTCACCCCGGTTTGTTCCGCACGCACTGGGCTGTGTACACCGAGGGAACACAATGCTGGGCATGTTGGTGGAGATTCCGGGTCACCTGAGTGTGTCTAGTAGGTTTTACACCGGTCCTGTCCTCATGTGCGTACAAGCAGCTTGGTACATGCTGGCTCTTAACCTTAGCGTCCAGGTCAGAGTTGTATACAAAAACTCTGTGTACAGTTAGGAGGGTGAAGTCTGGGGAAATGGTTTATGTGCTTGTTGAAGCACTGTGTTGTTTTTGTTTTTGGAACTTTTTATTTGGTGACATTCCTCTCCCCTCCTCTTATACGTTATCATTTTCTTTGAATAAAATTCGGTCTTTAGATTTCGTTGTCTTTGTCGCGAAATCGTTTCCGGAAGTAGTCCTATTTAGTATTTGTAGCCTTATATTGATTCAGAGAGAATGTAATCGCTAGGTGGCTTTGCTGTGCTTCAGTGTTGTTGACTGATGCAGTTACAATGCATTTCCCTTTGGGCTCACTGAAGTTTTGAGGGAGGTTGAAGGACTCGTAGGTGGGTTTTGTGTGTGTTGTGTTGAACTTTCTTTTTTCCTTCGTTCGACAACATTGCCAACTCTTTGAAGGGTGACTTGCTTTTCTCAACCCCCCCCCCCCCATCCCCCATGAACCAACCCCCAAGCTCTTCGGGGGCCATGAGAAATGGGTGGTATTTCTGAGAGGAGCTCGCGTTTCCTTTTTTAGCCTCCATTTTTATTTCAACAACAAGTGAATCGAAACGACAGGAGAGAGAGAGAGAGAGAGAGAGAGAGAGACACACACACACACACACACATATATATGGCTGGCTAACGATTTGCTGCTGCTCTTTCCTTCCAACGGGGAATTTCCCGTTTAATTATTACTTCCACTGATATTTTTAGTCAATTTCTTAAAAGAAAACACAGCCCTGCTCTCCCAGAATATTTCCCTGTCCGAATGCCGTGTAATGTCTGTGGGAGAATACTGCGTGTCTTGTTTATTCGAGACACCGTCAGTTATTAATGTGTTGAGCAGCACGTACGTGTTAGCCGGTGGTGTAGAAATGTTAGCAGTTGTTGCTGATGCTATTTTGGGGATAAACACACACATTGTTTGAGGGGCGACTGAGCGGTTTGGTGCCACTCTAGAGTAAGCCAAGCTTGCTACTTTAATAGCTAATTACCCAGGACCCCTGCTTCCCTTGACCGTGAACAAAAGGTGTCCGTAACAGTGCCTGAAATATTTGGTTACTGTTACACACCAGATAACACGTCTCCTCTCCCGAGCCCTGCACCATCAGCACAGCGCCATTGCTGTTAGACCTGACTTCAGATCAACAGACGCCTTCCTCGAGAATTCAGTTTTCCGGCTTTTAGGGGAAACCATGGCGTTTTATCTGTTAAACTGTGACGTGGTTACGGAATATCAACATACCACTGTTTTATAAACTCACATAAAAACAGGTTACAGCTTGAACATTTCACAAACACCAGCAAGAGTTCAGTAAGGGCTGTACTGTGTGTGTGTCACGGTAAAGCCAATGTAAGTATGCACATAGTGGAATTGGAAAATATGTTGTAATATCCATTGGTTACAAATGCAGTATACTGACAGCCATCGTCTCTCATTCTGTATCCTCTGTGTGTGTGTGTGTGTGTGTGTGTGTGTGTGTGTGTGTGTGTGTGTGTGTGTGTGTGTGTGCACGCATAGTCGTGTACGTAACACATTTTCTGAATATGTTTGTGTTATTTTAGTCACTGTGATTTTCCCTCCACCTTTAACTATGTGAAATTTGAGCTGTAGGCCACACTCACCCAACCTATCCCAGTAAACCACAGTGCTTTGTGAAGTGTCAGAAGATTGAGCAGTCTGAGCAAAAGCACAAAAAAAAAAACCCAACACTTAAACCTAAACAAACCAAGACTTGCCATTAAACTCTGTTCTGTAAAAGAGTCGATGTTTGGTTTTTCTCATTGTGTCGTCCTCCAGGTTTGAAAAGAATTTGTCACTCAGTTTTTTTCAGAAATGAACTCCTGTACACTTCTATAATAAAAACAGACTGTTCATTTTAACAAACGTGTTTTACACCGCCTCCACGGCTTTATTGAACAATTTGTTGAAACTATCATGGTCATTGAGCCTATAGGATAATGACCTCTTGACAGAAGGGAGGCAGGCAGGCCTCACAGTCAGTGAGGGTTACAAACTTTTTTTTTCCCTCTCAGAATGATTCATTGAGTGAATTTTAATATACTTGTTAGGTTATGATGCCAAACCAAAAGTGAAATATTTAGTCTTTTTTTTTTTTTTTTTTTACAAAAGGCTTTTGAACAGCGATAGCATAGATTGCTCTGAATTTATTCATGTCTGTTGTTGCCCGAAAGCGGGCCTCTTCTCTTTTTTTTTCCCTTCTCTCTTTTTTCTCTTTTCTCTGCGCTGAAACATGATGATCTGAAGGAATGTTCAGTCCAAGCAGACAGTTTTCAGTTCTTTCACGTTCTCACTCTTATTCCCGTGTTCTCTCACTCACTTATGTCACTTCCTTCTGGGCCCTTTCCTGCCCTTTCTGGACAGGATTGACATAATATGGACTAATAGCTTATGAATAAACAATATCTTGTAGGTTAATAGAAGAAAAAGTTTATAGAAATGTGACTGTTATTTAGTGTTCCAGTAACAGTATCACTGTATAATGTGAAAGTGCATCTTTTCTTATCTGTCTTGCCTTTACATTAACACTAAAACACATGTTTACATTTTAAATATATAAATACAGTAGATTTATATAGTGGCTGTGGGGAAACGTTGCCCTTTTGAAAACAGACGTGATTGTCATGTAATTACAGATGGAAAATCCATTGCATGGCTGTTTTCTGCATTAGGTCTTTTTTGTTTTACTCATGCTTGACTGGCTTGTATAGTAAACAAGTGACACAGAGACGTGCAAGAAAGCATTTTTTATGTTCATGTTGTCGAAAAAAAAAGGGAAGAAATGATGTAAAGGTCATGGGTCTGACACCCAGTGCGCATATACAGCATGCCCTGTTCAATCATTTTCATGTTTCCTTGTGAACTGGAAGCTTCTGGGATTTTTATGTGGCCAAAACAAAAAAAAAGCTGCATTTTGAAATGTAACTGTCAGCCTGGACTAGATCTTAGTTTGAGACCAGGTGCTGGCCCACCGCGAGCAGACAAACAGGATTCCTATTGAGAGGAAGGGGGTGAGGGGTGATTGTTTAGAGAGGACAAAAGATGAGGGGCATCATAAATAGACACTTGATAACAGGATTCACAGAGCCTGTTTACTAATTGTTTACACATATGCGTCTTATCATTTAAAAAAAAAAAAAAAGAGGAGCAGGACATGAAAGACAGACAGTTTTCCAGCTTAATTTAGCTGATTGAAGGCCAAATGATAGTCTGTCCTTTTCTCATCAGATGTGGACTAAGAAGCATGCTTTCAGGGATTGTTTAAAAATAAGACCGGGCTGTGTAAAAACGAGAGTGAGTCAGACTTGTCATGGTCGAGTATTGTTTTTACTGTCTTCATAAGCCTACATATGTTGAGCACACTTACAGGTTCTGGAGCTCAGGAACCGTTCTGAATATGTTTACGACTGCGCCCTACAGCACAACAGGGTTAAAACTGGCTCGTGTGATGCCTGCCTCACTGCTGTTTCTGGATTGGAGCATTTTCTGATTTTCTCAGCCAATCATAAGACCCGTGTCCTTAGATTGGACTCTGTGTGCACATATGTTTGTGTTTTAAGGTTGGTGGAGGTGGTGTGTTCATGGCTGTGTTCAGTGTTGTGCAGCGAAGAGCAAAAATTCTTGAGCGAGGGTGGGAATAAAAAATAAATCATTGGACAATTTGCATCCCTCATCCTCTCTTATTTTCCTTAGTTTCAGTCTGATGAACAATAGGCTGAAATGGAAAGATCTGCCATCATGGCTTGACAAATGTTATATCAAGGGGGGAAAAGATATCACTTAAGGCCGTGTCCTTGCCTCCCATTTCTTGTGTCTTCTTACATACACATCTGTGATTTCTTCTTTTCATTCTCTTTTGTTTTTATTTAGTTTTAAGAAAAACAAGAAGCAAAAGAAATTTGATGGTTTGTTTTGTTGTTGTTATTCTCACTTCTTTAGTCATAGCGAATCATAGCTAAGCCGGCTATTCTTTTATCAGATGAAATAGTTAGGCATTGAACAAAACATGTTGACTTAAAGGGTGTTGTCATCACATGGAATGCGAACATGTTGAAAAATCTCTGATTATACACAGCTTCACTAACCTGTGCATGTTATTAAGCAATTGTCAGTGAGATAAAATGGCTTTAATAAGAACTCAAGGTTGCACTGTTTACCTTAAACATAGTATGTGGGTTTCAGAAGGGTAGTTGTGCGTTATTTTAATATGCTGCGATTTTATAATGGATCTCCAAGTAGTGAACATTTCAGAAAAATATCTGTCAATGTCTCTAGGTGGACCAGAGGGTAGAAAGATTGTTACCTTTGCCTGCTTTATTACTTCCTCTTGTGTCAGACAAGGAAACATTTCATACATTGTTCCCTGAGGCAAAATGGCTGTCCAGTTTGTGTTTGAACAAGTCAGAGATGTGTAAAGACTGAGGTCATCATTTGTGCTCAGGTGACTGTTTTTGTGCTCTAACTGAAGAGGTTTGTGATTATCAAGCTACAGTTTGGTTTAAGAGAACATTGCCTTAATAGTTGTGTTGTAGCTAAGGCCACTGAAAAATGCCCAGACCACCGTTTTCCTTTTCGTTGTTGTTTTTTGTTTGTTTGTTTTTTCTTCATAAAAAGCCCTGCGTACATTATGTGGTGCCATGTGTCGATGGCCATGCAAGCCCAATCAACCAAATCTAATAGTATTAAGATGAGTTAAATCACATTAGCGTATTTTGTGTCCAAGGCAGGTGATCTCATTTGGTCATAAAACCTAATGTTAGTAATTCTATACGAACATGCGGCAATAGAGCCAGTGGCGTAACGGACAATAAGTATGTACTTGAGCATAATTCCTTTTCTTGATTTGAGAATCAAAAGGGCAGTGAGGGAGATTGTGCAGACAGGGTAGGACGCTACAGTGGAATTTGGGGTAGGGGGTAGGGCCTGTCTGGCTTAGTGTGTGGGTTGTCTTGTTTCCATCCCCTTTCTGTGCTGGGAGAGATGATGTCATCTGTGTGTGTGTGTCAGGCTCAATATTAGAGCTAGGTTGAGCAATGTGGGTTTTTTTTTTTTTTATTGGGAAATTTGACTTTTATTTTATTTTTTTAATGGTACAGCTGGCTGTATTTCTGTACTGTACCAGTTTTATGATTTGTTATATTTCCCACTCTCCCATATCTTTACATGACAAACAAAATAAATTATGATCTTTTAGTACCACGATTGCCCAGACTTCTAGTTAATCAAGTAAAAATACTAATTTGAAAATGCTAATCCATGCATGCAATTGCGTTTCGTTTATTAAGGATGCATAACCTGAGAAATGGCTCAAATTTAATTGCAAACTGAGTTTTGCACTTTTGTGTGCTGCCAAGAGAAAAATGCACATGCGAAGTTCATTTTCAAAGTCTAAACTAGTATGGTAATACCAAATTGAAAATCTAATAGTAGTCATCCATTTGCTATTGTACATTCGCATCCTCACACTTCTACTAAAACACTGTTGCCAACCCTGTTTGCATTCACAGCCAGTCAAATGCTGTGGGTTGGACAGATCTGGAAAATACCTGGGTGTTTAGGAAGGGCAAGTGCAACAAACTGATAGGAGGATGTATGAGAGAGATTGAAATGGAGAGAGCAGATCTGTGACAATTAAAGACAGTTATGACTAATAGGGCTGTTCGATTAATCGACTTTTTGATTTCAGTTTGCCTCTGACGATTATGAAAACAAAATAATCGAGACAAAACGACTATCATTCCATTTCGCAATGTTTTCGTTTTGTCTTTTTAAAAACAGCCCACCTTCATTCCTCCCTAAAAGCCCAGATTCGCTCCCCGCCAGGCTGGGCCATTTTTAGTTCAGCTCAAGCCAACATGACAAGAAAAATAAAACCATTTCAGCCATTTGTAAACAATTTGGTTTCAAGGAGTCTGATGTAAAATGAAAAGAAATAAAGTTTGGTATCACTGGAAAGCTCATTTCCTCTAGCGTCATGACAGCTGGTCTAAATACGCTCATTTCCTTTATAGAGCTCTTGCAGAAACTAGAGAACAATCTTAACCTAGAGACAGAATTTCATTGACTAAAGAAGTTTAGAGTTCATTTTTGGCTATGTGGTTTGCCAAAATGCGGCTTGTCAGATGCTCTGCTAGCTTTATTTTGGTTATTTAATTAAACAAATTTAGTTACTTTTGTTTTACACACACACACACACACACACACACACACACACACGTACAGTATCTCATGAAAGTGAGTACACCCCTCACATTTGTGTAAATATTTGATGATATCTTTTCATGTGACAACACTGAAGAAATGACACT
>JAOUWY010000030.1:16193837-16205691 GCA_025728095.1 Prietella phreatophila
GACTCTCACTGTGGGCTGTGAGTATTTTTCTCAACTTCTCTCTTTCCTGTCCTGTTATTCTCTTGCTTCTTTTGTTTGTCATGTTACTGTCTCTCTCTCTCCCCTTTTTAAAATTTTATTATTATTATTTTAATGTTTAGCTCTTTTGTTGTTGTCTGAAGATTTATTATTATTTGTCAGTTTAACAAATCTCAAGGAAATATAATAGAGTGTTTACGCTTATGTACTGTACATAGGATGGTGCTGTTCATGCAAGCCTTGAGCCAGCTGAGATACTGTATCTGACCGTCGCCTATGACTGGTTCCTCTTTGGGTGAGACCTGTATTCATAATTCTTCATTTGCAAAATGTGATGATGATGATAATAGACACCTGTAAACATTATTTGAAGGTGAGTCCCCATTACTTTGAGGAAAATGCTACATGCCTCCGTAACTGGCCTGTGCATATCATATTATCTTTTTTTTGTTTGTTTTTATTTTGCGTGAAACCTTACTTAGAGAGTTTTGTGTTCAGATTCAGGTTACTGCTTCAGCATGTCTAAGTAGACAAATAAAACCAATAATATTCAGGCTCTGAGAAACGTACACCAACAGACATATAAAATTGTATATATTTTTTTTTTTACATTGTGTGCCACTAAGAAGACGTAATGTACCTAAAAGTTACATTTATTTTACGAGGAGAATCCCTTATTTCTTTTGCAATCTCTTTTGCAAAACAAACCAGAAGGTGAGAGGTTTTATAATCATGCTTCCAGAACAGATTCTTTATTATTTTTTTTTAAACAATTGCACCCTTTTCTGTGCCTTCTTTTGAAATGGTAGTGTCTGACATATTGCCATGTTGCTGCAAGACGAGTATAAGATTGTGATCCCATATGGTAAATGTCTCTGTGTTTCCATAAAAAGTTCATTTTAGATTAATTGTGTTATTATTGTTGGTTTATTTCTCTGCAGTCACATGCTGCCTGATCGTCTCTCTAAAGGAGAGGAAGTAAGTCTGAACGTTTAATAACATCATTATGCATGATCATTATACTTTTTCTATATTCTCATTCATGATCCAAGTCATTTTGTTATTCTGATTGATGTGATTCACTATTTGTTTGTTTGTTTTTCTGGCAGATTTTCTTTTTTTGCTTCAATTTTTTGAAGCACATTGTGTCTGAGAATTTCTCAGTCATTAAGAAACCAAGGTGAGTATTTTTAACCCTTTACTATGTTTTAACATTTTTTTTTGGATGTAATTACGTAATTATATATATGCAAGTCTTTGTTGAGTTAACTAGCTTTATATTTTCATATCCAAGAAGTAATGACTATAGGAAAATCACAAGAATAATACTCTGTGTTAATGTACTATACATAGTCTAACAGATAATGGCCCTCTCATCTGCATTTCCAAACATTCCAGCACCGGTTTCCTTATTAATTATCTTTGGCTAATTTCCTAGCTCATATCTGTACATTCAAACTCAAATCTAGTTGGTGTGTGTAAATTAGTTTATTTGATCAGGATGGAAACATGGTTCACCTGTATTTATAAATAAGATTAAATCTGAGAAATTTGCATTCATGAATAAAAAAGCAATATATAACTGCAGGTATGGTTGGGAAATGGTTCAATTTTCTACTCGATTATAGCTTTAAACAGTTTAATAAAAATGGAGGAAGAAAGTGACTGGTCTTTTCTTGTCTTCTATTTGGAACAAACTGTCTTTTTTCTAAACAAAATGGAGCAAACTGCTTTTAATTTTCATCTGTCATGGGCAAAAACACATTTAACTCTGCATTTCTGAAATCTACTCCACCCCCACCCCCTGTCTCCATTTCTTTCTGTCTTTAGTTCTTCTTCAGATCTTGGACTGCCCAGTTGAATAAAACACCTTTTATTGACTCCTCAGTAGCACAACAGCTGCATAAGTTGGAGCATGTTTTATGTAACAGATGTGTGTATACGGGTAAAGTGACATTACTGGGGTGGGATCAGTTAAAGCTTATCCATCATTTGAGCTCACATCAGCACTTGTTTTTATGTCACATGGTTCTGATGACAGTTTCATGAACCAGATGAAGATCTGCTTGTGCATCATTCTGCATACTCAAATCTGTTTTCACTCTTTTTGTTTTTTCTCAGTTTCTTAACATTTATCACATATTTTTTGTCTATATTTGTCTGTCTGTCTCCGTCTCTCGTAATCTTACAGGAGGAAAAACTCTCAGTTCAAAGACACTGATTTCACAGTGGATGACCTCTGTCAGCTAAGTAAGCCTAATCCCTTCTTTTCAGCCACTTTCTCTAACAGTGGAATTTATTTATTTATTTATTTTAAATTGATAAAATACTCTCTCATTAATTGAGAAGATACTAAATTAATTGTTAAGTGGTATAACCAGCCTTTAAAGCCTAAAAATCTCTCCCATTCTCTTTCTCTCAGAGTCCAGAGACAGGGGAAGTATGACCAGTTTGAGTAGCGATTTCTCTTTAATCACTGAGGATACAGCTGCTCCCTCCAGTCTGTCTGCTGAGCCTGTGGATCTGATCTCTAGCGGGTATAAATTAACAAACAAATGATGGCTTTATTTTTTGCTTACTTCTTGAATAGCACTCTAGGATCAACCCTCTAATTTATATGTATTGAAGGACCAAAGGTTCCATCAGGTGCTGGCTGGATTGAAGCTTTGAATGATACTTATTTGCGTTTGCCTTTCACAGAAGAAAAGCTATGACCTCTTCTCCTCAGACAGTGGTTTGGAACCGCTCAGTTCCATTTGAGGAGAGACTACCTCATCCACTAACAGAGGGCAGGTCCTCAAGCTCATCGTCCTCCAACCACTCAGAGCAGGGCTTTATCCATGCAGGCAGCAGCCCATTGGCTGTGCCGGGGAAAAAGTGAGTGAAGGTGTCTGAATATGATGGTGTTAATTGTATATAAACACTTTTCTGTTTTTTTTTTAATTACTACTTGCTAGTTTTCATGATGTGATTTGACAAATGTATGCAGTAATAAAATACTGGGTGTCCCAAAAGACTGCATACATGGGGCAGTACATGTGCCAGCACTACACTGATTGCGCCTTCATCAGTGGATGTTCATGGAAGTCCACTTCTCTGTTGATCTGCAACACTTCCAGGCTTTTTGAAGTTTGGCAACAGTGTCGTGTGTGTGATGTTCGTGCCACGTTTCCTGTTAAAGTACATCACAACCTTATGACAGCATCCGGATCCAGAAATGAGTGATTTCAATACATTTGTCAAAGACATTCTTAAAGGCTATCTGGGGAATGTCTGTCTGTCTGTCTATTCTAGATTCATTACACATAAAGTGAAATATTTTAAGCGTTTTAATATGATGAGCTGAAGGCCGCTATCCAAGCAACCTGGGCTTCCATAACACCTCAGCAGTGCCACAGGCTGATTATCTCCATGCCACGCTGCATTGTTGCAGTAATTCATACAAAAGGGGTCCCGACCAAGTACTGAGTGCATAAATGAATATACTTCTCAGAAGGTCGACATTTCTGTATTGTAAATTCTTTATTCTAACATTTTGAGATACTGGATTTTTGATTTTCATGAGCTGTAAGCTGTAATCATCAACATTAAAACAAAAGGCTTGAAATATTTCACTTTGTTTAAGGAATCTAAATTGTGGGGGAAAATGAACTTTTCCACAAATTCTAATTTTATGAGGTGTGTATAACCCATGGAAATTGTTGGCCTTTTGGCATATTTGAACAAGCAGACATTTGGCATATTTGAACAAGCAGACATTTGATCATCTTTGAAACTATTAATGAAGTTGATATATTTCATTTTTGGCTTTCTGGAATTTTTGACCTCTCTTCTATGCAATATTCTTTCAGTTGCAAGATGTTTGAGGATTTTCCACACACCTCAATAGCAAAAGTAACACCAGACACTAGATATGAGCTGGGTATAAATAAGACAGGTTCAACCTGTCTCATTTAACCTGCACTCCCTAAGAACCTGCACTCCCTAAGCAAGTTCTTATCACTGGCACCCAATCTTCAACACCTGATTCTAATTTTATGGATTTGAAAGTGTGATAAATATAGGGAGTATACATACTATTTCCATGTGACTGATCTGTTTTTTGTTCATTTAAATTGCAATATTACTACAAAATGACACCTTTATTAATAGGCACTGTTTCAAAGAGGATCAAATGTTTGCTTGGTGTGCTTATTTTTTCACGACTGTTTATAATATAAACTAGTTAAAAAATTGGGAAGACATTTAACTGAAAATTATTAACTTCCCTTATGTATGGAGACTTTTGGTACACCCTGTTGTTTTTTAATATTGTGCAGTAGCTGCCTTAAGGGAAATGCAGTTTTCTTCTAATCTACGAAGCTTTTTGCTGTGTTAATTATGAGGAAAATTGTTGAGATCTGGTAAATGTTTGCATGGTAATGTGATCTGCTTTCACAGATTTGACCAATTAAATGTTTAAAGTTACTAGCCCTGTATGGACTGCTCTTAGCCAGCAGAGGCCTCCACAACCTCAGGGGCTTATGCAGTTGCATGGTTGTGTTGTAAACGAACAGTGAAATTGACAGGTGTCTTTGAATGTCTTTTGAATATTTTTTTTTTTTTTTTTTGGTGGCCTGCTCAAGAGAAACAAATCGGTGGCAGGCAAATAAACTGGTCAGTGGACTGATGAGTGAGGGAGTGGGCAAGTTGGTTAGTTACTTTGTCCAAGTGTACAAGTTATTTTATTATTATTGTTTTTTTTTTTTTATTAAAATGATCTGGAAATTTACACATTTAAATCAGAATTTTTTATTGGGAGGCATGGTGGTACATCACAACCTCTGGTTACAATTGTGTTGAGTGGTTCAGGTTGACTAAAGTGTTGTTCAAAGACAAACTGTTACTGAAAAGTTTGCACATACATTGAGTTTTTGTGCCAAACAATATTACATATTTAAAGAAGACTATTAGTAAATAATAATTTTTCATATTACTTAAACAAGAATGCACATATGGATTTTTCTACAGTCTGACTTAGCTGCTGGCTAAAATTTGGAGCCCTTTCACTCTTCTCATTGCCCTGCTAGTGCTACAGCCCTCATTTCCTTCTCTTGCATCCATTCAACCTATTTTTTGCTTCTTTTCCCCTTCTTTTTCTCTGTAATTATGCCTCTCTGCTCCATTTTTGATCCATCTGTTGCAGTGGAGCTCTTATCTCACTCTTTCTTGTTTTGATGTTTCTTAGCAATCATGTGAGAATTATATAATTGCAAGTGAGGCTTTCTGTGTGTTTCTGTGCCTTTCTTTCTCTCTCTAAGGTCCATGGTGGAGTATGCTCGTTCTGGGTCTTCCATCTCTACAGAGTATGGTAGCTGGCAGATTGTCTCAGGTTGTGGGAGCATCCATGATGCAGCTCCTCTCCTTTTGGAGTCACCCCTTCCCTTCAGCTTTCAAGATGAGGGGCCCAGTGGCCGCATGTGAGTTTCACATGTCCTACCCCACGTTCATTCTTTTATCCATTCCATTTTTTCCATCATTCTTTGGCTTTCCCCCTTCTTTTGGCATAGTGGCACTGGGCTGAGTGAGTGAGAGGGCTGCTGAAACAATTGACTTGCGTGCATGATCTTTCATGTATGTGGTTATATTATGGGTGGTTTGATTATTTAGTAGTGTTTGTTCAGCTCCAGGTGCAAAAGGCTTTTCATTTTTTAATCAATGTTTATGGGATTACAACTAATGTGTAAAGTAAACTATCAAACACCTGATAGAAAATCATTATACAAAAATATTTGGCCTTTGGAATGGGGTAATGAGGATAGCTTAAAAAGAAACAAGAGCAACGAGCAGTTTCTCTCTCCATGTCTCGCTTATTTCTCCTGTTTTTATTTTTTTTCCCCTCTGAGCTACACTTTCTGCTTGATCAGGCAGGCAAATAGATTGTATCTCCTCTACAGGACATGTCGGGTATGCAAATAACATCCAGCCCTCTCTTCTCACAGTAGATTGCATGGAGGACCAGGATGTTTAAGAGATGCTTCCAGTTATTTGTTAATTAACAAATGCAATTGAACTTTTGTTACCACATTAACAGCTTGGTAATAACGCTCATGCTGGAAACGAGTTTAATGGAAAAGCAAACACGGAAGTTGTTCTCTCCCTTTAATTCACTTTTAAATTATGGTGCATTTCTCACTCTTTCATTGTCTCCCCCTCCCTCTGTAGGTGTACATTTGTGTCTGAGAGGCAGGCTCGGCTGGAGGCAGTAAGGGAGTTGTTCCTGGCAGCTTATAGCTCCACGGTTGGGCTGAAGTCCTCCTTTCCAAGTCCATCTGGAGCAATCTCTGGTCTGCTGGAGCAGTTTGCTCGTGGTGTTGGCCTCCGAGGCACCAACGCCATTGTCTGAACTCAACTTCCCCTTCTGTTCTGACCTCTTTTCCTCAGTTATTTCCGACTCTCCATCTTCTGCTTGGTAGCAGTGAATCACCAAGAGAATGGTTCCTACTTCTGCTGGTCTCCTTAGTCTGACAGTTTATATCATTTTAATCTCTGAGCCTTCCATTTGATGTGATTCATCATCCAGTGATCCAAGATTCAAGTAGTCCATATTTATAATAATCCCGCCAAAATTAGTGTTCCAAAATCCCGATGCATCACGTTGCTCCTGTGCGACATTACACATGGTTTCCAAATAGATCTGTAAAAACTCCATCCATCTGCTTCTTCTATTCATTTTTCATTACCCTGTTTCCCTTCACCATGTGTACACCATATTCCATCAGGACTTAAAAGTGCCAATCTTAAATCTTGGGGCTACCTTTTATTTCTTAGTTTATTTTTAATGGTTTTTACACACTGAATTTGACTGTTGAGGCACCTCTAGTAATTATTTGTTTTTTGTTTATGTCCCTTTCCAGTTTTTATGTATAATACATTTATAGCGAATGTCATGATTTGAGATCCTGAACACAACAAAGGGAAAAGGCTTGTTTTAACTCTTCCTATTGCTGTAGCTGTTTCTGCTACAAGAATATGTAGTAATGAACAAATTCTTAAAATGCCATTTCTATGTGGACCTCAAAGGCTGTGCCTCTTTTGGGGCATCAAAACAATGAACATATTTTGTAAATGGTCTTTGGACTTAATTGTTTATGATGCCTCTTTTTGTCTTAAGATTCACTTAAACACTTGAATACATAAAGCATTATGATCTGAAGTGTAAGTAATAAGTAAAAACTGCAGCATGTATGAATCTGGAAAGAAGGATGAACGTTTTCATTCTGAATAGGAGGACACATTTTCTAATTTCACAGAAACAGTGAGGTTTTCAGATGTTTCTCATTAAGCTATTTTAACAGTACAGTTTGTCTCATTTGTTAATGTGAAATGATTCTGTTACTCCTGGCTAGTGTGTTCAGTTACATTTCAGCAAAAATTAAGCAGGAGGCCCACTGCATAGCCTCATACATTTTGGTGCATCTATCAAAAAAAGTTATAATGTTGTATTTATGTATTTGTCTCTTGCTCACTGGTTGTGAACTCAGAACTACTACTGGTTAGAATCACATAATTTCCTGTTTGGCCCTTCAATCCATTGAATTTCCAAAAATTTGCAGTAATGAGATTTCACGGCATGAAAATATTAACATATGTTTGTGTTCATGTTATCTGTTATACTTTTTAGCTAAATTCTGGCTGTACCTGGCAGTGAAGTGTAACCACCACACCTTACTTAAAATGCCATCACTGTCAACTACTGAAACTGTTTTGAGAAATGATTTTGGTTATGGCAAGTGTTGCTATGATGCTTGGTGGTGATTGGTTACATGCTGAATATGAAATTAAGACAGCACTTGAAATTTAGCATTTAACACTTATGTTCTTAATGCCAAATGGTTTTGATGGCCTTTGGGGTTTTTTTTTTTTTTTTTTAACCTCAGGACCACCACATGTTGTGCCTTTCTTTCTGTTAGTAGTGGGATACATTTTAGATTATTTCTACCTGGGAATTGTGGTGTGTATCTTTTAAATTTTAAACACATTATTTTTTTATTAGTTTAGTTTTCAGTCATTTTGATTACTTTTTGGGAATGGCATGTTGCAAACCTTGGCAAAGATTTTTTTTGTTTTTTATCCCTAAAAGCTTGTATTCCCCCCCAAGTTTATTTGGTTAAACTAACTAAATGACACAACTTTGGAATGATCAACGTAAGAGCTTTAGAGTGTCTCCAGTTACTCTGATCAATCTGTTTTTACATGGATTCCACACTAACATTTCTTGGGCTCATAAAAAATAGACATCTGGCATTGAAACTACTATAGCAAATTACTATAGCAATAGCAGTCAAGCACCTTGCATGACCTTGCTTGTTTTTTTTCTTCTTTTCTTTTCATTGCTTGTTTTCTTTCACATGATCCAAAATTTCCAGAATTTATTTTTCACACGAAAAGTCAAGTGGGTCGACTTTTTAATTTGGAAACGTACCTTTTTAACAAGAATATTTTCCTTAGGCACATTATAATGAAAATTTCATCTGCACTTATTCTGTGCTGTTTATCAAGTGTTGCACTCTGTCTTTGTACAGTGTTTTTTTTTTAATTTTATTTTATTGGTTCCTTAATGTCTCATTACAATGACTGAGGAGATATGGGACAGATGCTCTTCCAGTGAAAATAAAAGCAGAAATGAAAAGTAACCGGTTTTGTGTATTTACTCTGTGAACCATGATATCAATCTTATGAACCCCCCCCCCCATAATATAATTTGAGATACTGATGGCTCCTGGAGCAACACCTCCTTAGTCCAAAACTGCTCAGTTGAATCTTGACCTCAGTAGAAAGTTTCTTTGGCGGAAATCGTCAGCCTGAAAAAGCACAAACCACACACACACGCATCTTTGAGCGAGTTTTACATCCAGAACTTTTCTTATGTTCTGTCTCCACCTGCTGGCTGACAGAGAGAGAACAGCAGCAGTTACGGGTGTAGTACCAGAGGCGTACTACGTTATATTGATAACTACTCAGTACTGAAGTGTGCTGTTTTGGACGTAGCCCAGGTCGTTGGGAGATTTCGCTCAGTGAAACCGCTCTTCATTCCACCTGAGTGAGTGTACTAGCGTGGGACGCAGCCCAGGTCTGAGTGAGTGAGTGAGTGTGGACGCCTTCCCTGGGGCAGAGCGCGAGAGGAGACACATGGGCGCTGTGTTGCGGGGCGGCGCGTCACACAGGTAACGCGTTGTGCTCCAGCGCGCTAAACCGCTTTTACCCAGTCAAGTCGCAGTCCTGTCTGTATCACCGCTGCGGTTTCCCTCGTTAGATTCAGGACGGAAAACTGAAAACTTAGGGTTTTGTTTAAAAAAAAAAAGAAGAAATATTGAACATCTCCCGCGTCACGATGGCCTCTATTGGGGACTTCGACCCGCTCCATTCTACTGTACCAGCAACTAAGATCGAAGTTACCGTCTCGTGCAGGTGAGTTCACGCATACTTGCCTAAATAGTAAACATTCAGCAAATAATTCTGTTCAGATCAACAGGATGGTAGTTGATCTACTTTAATGCGCTCAATATGGATTCCGACCTGTTTGTTTTGAGCCCTAATGAATGATCTTGATGGCACCTGGTAGCGGGTTTTCCCTCACGCGCGGAGAATAAACGTGGTAATCTTGTTAAACTAAACCAGCCTCTGACGGGCTGTGTACATTTATACGGCTGGTTCAGAGAGCGAGTGTTTGTGTTGGAAGTATTTCTGCTGTGATCTTCCCCACCTCGAGCCAGATTTGCATTTGGTGTAGGTGTTTGAGGGGGTGCGCCCGCTTTCCTCGCCACGCACGCGCTCACTACACGCACACGCACGAAGAAACGTGACAGCCCAGGCTGAGTCGAGTATGATTATATACTTAACACCAATGTGATGTATTTCCCCATAACCATTCTAAGCATTAAGAGAATTTCCCTTCTGGTGGTTGGAAAACTTTTCTTACAGCTCGTTCTGGAAGGTTCTTCAAGTGAACACGCTCAGAAATACAGTACTAGGCTGTCCTGCATTGTTGCTGGGGTGGAACACTCAAGCGTACACCTTTGTACCTGTAGTATATATCCCAAGAAAGGTGCATATAGTGTATAATCTAAAAGGCAATTACAGTCCAATTACAGTATGAACCTTAAATGTTTTAAATAGTACACTATATATCCATGCTTCGAGGTGAAGGACCTATTAAAGGTACAAAAGATGCACGTACACCAGAGACGAGGAAAGATCCAGAAGCCTAGAGTAGGCTGCATAAAGCGTGCACAAACGCACACATACACACACATCTCCTGCCCATGGCAGACTGGATTCGGCTAATGCTGCTTGACAACAGGGCATCAGGTGTGTTTGTGTGCTTGGGTGTGCACGTGTGGCCGCCTGCCTATGTGGAAAGGAATGTCCTACTGAATTATTTTATAACATTTAAATCCACACGCACACACAGACACTCATGGAATACTTTATTAGGAACATTACTAAAATTAGTAGGGCCTCCCATTGCTCTCGAAACAGCCTGTTGGAAACATTCCTTTGAGATTCTGGACCATGTTGTCATGATTGCATTATGCAATTCCTGCAGATTTTCCAGGTGCACTTGAACATGCTGCGAATCTCTCATTCTTCTACATCCCAGAGGTGTGCTATTGGATTCAGATCCGGTGACTAGGAAAGCCACTGAAGAACACTGAACTCATGGTCACGTTCATGAAACCAATTTGAGACGATTTTTGCTTTGTGACCTGGTTCATTATCATGCTGGAAGTAGTCATTAGAAGATGGGTAAATTGTGGCCATGAAAGGCTGCACATAGTCAGCAACAATACTCTTATAGTCTGTGGCATTCAAATGATGATTGATTGGTATTAATAACCCCAAAGTGTGCCAAGAGAACATTCCTCACCATTCCACCACCTCCACCAGAATGGACTGTTGACACAAGGCTGGTTGGGTCCTTGGATTCATGCTTTTGGTGCCAAATTCTGACCAAACCGTCTGTGTGCCTCAGCAGAAATGAGATTCATCAGACCAGACTACATTTTTCCAGTCTTAAACTGTTCAGTGTTGTGAGTCTGTACCCACTGCAGCTTCAGCTTTCTGTTCTTGGCTGACAGGAGTGGAACCCAATGTGGTCTTCTGCTGTTGTAGCCCATCTGCCTCAAGGTTCGACGTGTTGTACATTCTGAGATGCTTTTCTTCGCACTACTATTGTACAGAATGTTTATCTGAGTTACTGGAGCGTTTTTGTCAGCTCGATCCAATCTGGCCATTCTCCACTGACCTCTCTCATCAACAAGGCGTTATACATCCTCAGAACTGCCGCTCACTGGATGTTTTTTCTTTATTGCACCATTCTGAGTAAACTCTAGAGAATATTGTTTGAGAAAATCCCAGGAGATCAGCAGTTATAGAAACACTCAAACCAGCCCGTCTGGCAACAACAACCATACCACGTTCAAAATCACATTTCCCCCCCCAATTCTGATGGTTTCTGATAGAACTGCTGGCCCGTATCTGCATGATTTTATGCATTGCTCTGCTGCCACATGATTGGCTGTTTAGATAATTGCATGAATGAGTACAGCGGTGCTTGAAAGTTTGTGAACCGTTTCTGTGATACTTTTCTTTATTTCTGCATGAATATGACTTAAAACATCATATGGTTCACATACCTTTGCCTCACAGAGATATGTAGTATTGGAAACTTTTCCTCATAAATAAATGACTGTAATATTTTGTCTCATTTGTTTAATTGGGTTCCCTTTGTCTACTTTTTGGACTTGTGTGAAAATCTGATGATGTTTTAGGTTATATTCATGCAGAAATTTGA
>JAOUWY010000030.1:16222760-16239008 GCA_025728095.1 Prietella phreatophila
GGTGAAGTTGTCCTGGCCCCTTAGCAGAAAAACACCCCCAAAGCATAATGTTTCCACCTCCATGTTTGACGGTGGGGATGGTGTTCTTAGGGTCATAGGCAGCATTCCTCCTCCTCCAAACATGGCCCCGTCCATCGTCCCTTTGATGCGGTGATAATAAATAACCATCTGTGCATATAGATAGCAAGGATTTGTCACATTCAGGAAATATAGATAGCAAGGATTTGGCACATTCAGGAAAACCTCAGCTTTGTCCTCAGTGTTCAACCTCTGTTTAATTAAAAAAACAAAAAACAAAAACCCAGGAATCTGAGGCTACAGTTTGCACAGGCTCAGAAGATCGGAAAATCATCACCCGGTCTGATAAATCTCGAGTTCTGCTGCAACACACATGGTAGAGTCAGAATTTGGCATACACAGCATGAATTCATGGACCCAACCTGAATTCTGTCAACAGTTCTGGCTGCTGGTGGTTGTATAAATATTTCTTGGCACACATTGGGCCAAAGATGGGCAAGCCGGTTTTTCGGCCATACGAGGTAAGAGGGTTAATAATAAAACAAGTAAAATGTATTTTAAAAAATAAATAAATGAAGTGGCCTTTGAGTGTACATCCTTAATTATGAAAATGCACCAAAGTTTCCAGATATGATATTTTTACCATATTGCCCACATCTAGATATTGGTGTAACTAATGATGTCATTATTGATGTTGTTACCTACAACTCTACAAATCCCAGTGGACAGTATGTCCTCTTTCCTTTGTCTTCCACCGTCCCGTCCCCCCCGCCTTCATCTATATTTATTAATTTACAATGAACCTGCTTATGATTTCTTTTGAAGAGAATGAGGGGAGTAGTGGGAGCCTGAGCTGTGGTGTTCACGCTTAGTTGGATCCCGCGGTGCCGGCATTATGCTGATTGCGTTCTTTCCAGTCTCACACCCAGCTTTGATGTAGCATTATGGTGTTGGAGAGAGACACACAGAGCAGAAGGATGGAGGAGTGATTCAAAGATTTTTCCTATATATAATTAAATAACTTTATTTATAGAGCACTTTTCATACATCCGGTAGCTTTTTAAAAGAGGGGTTGCTTAAGAAGCTGGGGTTATATATGAATATATTGTGGTTTTTGTACATCAGTATGTATACTATGCTTAATTTCTTAATAAGCTCTAATTACCTAACTTTGGAGAAATGCCTCTAGATGTATTACGCTTTTGAGTGTATCCTGAAGAATATATTGAATGTACTTATGGTACACCAGTCATAAAAATTAAATAAAAAATATATTAATTAGAAATTAAACTGCATATCATGCACTATATCAAATGCATTTGAGAAAGTACATCATGTCAGATATATCAGTTATATTCAGGAGGAGCCTCTTGCCTAATTCCATCAGACTCATCAACACAGACATGTTCTCCATAAAGATCCCTTAGGATTTCATAAAGACTTTACAGTCACTACGCACTCCATTGACATTCTGCACACTGCACTTTGCATGGTTACATACTGCATATTTTGTACATCCATTTTTTTTGCACATTCCTTGCTTGTTTTGGACATCCCTTTTTGTACATATATTTCATATTCCTTATCTCTTATCTTATTATTTTTTTAATGTCTTATTATTTCTGTTCATTCTGATCTTTTTACTTTTGATTTAATATTTAATGCACAGTCTGAAGAGGAGTAGGCCAGGTTTTAATTTCACTGGGAGTTATATACTGTACATAATTGTGTATATAACAAATATAAATCTTGAATCTTGAATATAGCACATTTGAAGAGAACAAGTGTCCACTGAGGTGCTGTTACGATTTTTCTTCATGCTAGCGTGAAGCATGAGCATGTGCTTCCAGGTTTTACAGTGACATTGACTTTGTTTACTTTTGACACGTGTTAGTCATCATTGAACAATTCGGTATTGGCCAGTATCACTCTGAAATTTCTCAGCCGATACCGATAACCGATTAATCGGTATCGGAGAAATTTAGTATCGGTGCATCTCTAGTATTTATACCCCCTTGTGTCTATGCACTTCAGTAAGTACTTTGTTCTCGTACACTTTGTACACTTTGTACTTTCTACACTTTGTACATACATCAAAGTACACTTTGATGCTAGGTTCGCCCCTTTCCTCTTTCCCCCTTAATTTGGTCACCTGCCAATTCCAACCCACCAGCCAGCTCTTGCCTATCATATGACAGCTATCAATCGAGGAGGGTGAAGGCTAACGTACCTCCTCCGAGACACTCAGTGAGCCAGCTGCATCTTTTATCAAACTGCTATTCATTCTGTCCATCCTCTACCGCACAGTTGAGCTTACAGACACTCGCAATTGGCTAGTGTGGCCAAAGAGAGTATGTCATCCCTCCCACCCCAGAGGTGAATTTTGTTCTTGACACCTGGCCACAGATAGCTGTGGCATCATCAGGATTTGATCTCAAGAAAATAGGGCAAAAACTTTTCTGTTGCTCCAATTGGGAGCCAAATATGCTAGAAATTAAGAGTAAATGTAACATAAAATTGGGTAAACTTTATAACAGTAATGATAATGGCACAAGTGGGCAGTTGTGTACTATTCCTCTATCTGTTATTAAAGATAAACATTTGCTAATGGGTTTGTGTAAATATTTTACGGTGCTTACATTGATACAGTGGTTCTTTACTCCTTAATTGTGTCAACTCTTATAGAGGTGGAAAGTGTTTGAAAAGGTCAGATAGAAGATATTTGAATGCATTTAATTTGCAGTGGCATTTCATTTCGTATTGCCTCTTGAGCTCTTTAATCTCATGTACTCACTCTGTGTCTCTCACTCTCTCTTTTTCTCGCAGTTGTCGTGTTGTACATACAAGGCATAGGAACGAAAGAATGGCGAGAGGTGAGTTTTACTATTCATTTTTCTCAAGGTCATTTATTATGAGCCTGCCAGAAATGTCTCATCCTTTGTCTCAGAGATGGAGAAAGTTAATCAGAATTCGTAATGGGCAATGGAGGTGCTTTAAGCTTAAGTGAAGAATGAAATATTTTTCCAATCTATGTTGTGGCTGGTGAATAGAAGAGTTTCCTTTAGATTGGAGATGTTCTATCTCTACTAATCAGTCTCTTATCTCACACTCACAGACACACGTCAGGGTTCTTGCGTTTAATTTGCACTTTGTACAACAATCAAAGACTCTCTGAGGGTAAGCCTGCAGGGAGTCAGTCAGTCTCAGTGCATCTCAGTTACTACAACCATATACAAGACCTCACTCTCATCAATAAACTGATTGATTGACGAGCTCTTCAAACACTGGCTATTTACAGACACGTTCCAACCTGATAGTGATTATGTTTGAAATAACATGTTCCATTCAATCAGGATCAAGCAAATTACAACAAGGTTAACATAAGAACATATGACCTAAATCCTCATTGATTTATTTTACTTATTATTACAAAAAATACACCAAAATGGTTTTAACCTAACCCATATCTATTACATCTGTAGCATATATGAACAGGGACCATCAACAGGTATTTTTAGTATGTTTCCTAGTGTGAAAAGAAAACTTGCTTAATTGAAACCCACTTATAACAAAATTCTAAGAGTAACTGTTTAAAAAATGTTATTATAAAAGTTTTTGTAAATTACTCAACAAATCAGTATAGTTGATCTTGTCAGATATGAACTACATTTTCAGAGTGAATTGTTTGTCGTTGTGTGTTAACAACATGACCTCTGCATTTTCTTAGACTCTGCTTGGTCACACATGGATAACACAAAACCTTAAATACCACACTGTGAAAAAGCATTTGCTTTCTTTTGTTTTTGTGTTCATCTCATACTAATTTGGTTCAGAAATTAAAACAAAATCTAAGATAAAACAAAGGCAACCTGAGTAAACAAAAAATACAGTTTTTAATGAGAAAAAAACATCCAATACCAACTGGGCCTGTGTGAAAATGTATTTGCTCCTGCAGTTACTAATTCTAACTAGACACAACCAGGCTTGATTACTGCAAACCCTGTTCAATCAAATCGACACTTAAATAGAACTTTTTCAACAGCATGACGTTGGTTAAAAGGTCTTACCAAGAAACACACTATGCCAAAGTTGAAAGAAATTCCTGAAATGATGAGGTAGAAGGTGATTGAAATACATCAGACTGGGAAGGGTTACAAATGGATCAATAAAGGCCATTGTTCATGACTCCGCTATAAGAAAGACACTAGGCAAAAATGGCATCCATTGAAGAATGGTGAGGCGAAAACCACTGCTAACCCAGAAGAACATTAAGGCTTGTTTGAATCTTGCCAAAATACACCTTGATGATCCCCAAATCTTTTGGGAGAATATTCTGTGGATTGATGAATCGAAAATAGAACAGTTTGGAAGACAGGGCTCCAGTTACATCTGGCGTAAACCAAACACAGAATTCCACAAAAAGAACACCATACCTGGTGGTGGAAGTGTGATGGTGTGGGGATGCTTTGCTGCTTCAGGGCCTGAACAACTTGCAACAATTGAGAGGAAACATGAATAGTGCTCTCTACCAGAAAATCCTAAATGAGAATGTCCGGTCTTCAGTCCGTAAATTTAAACTCAAGCGCAACTGGATTATGTAGTAAGACAATGATCCAAAGCATATAAGTAAATCCTAGTCCTAGAAGTAAGTGAAAAGCACTATTCAGATGGGACTAATTTTCCAGGGGGACATTACAGAAATTCATGTTTCACAGACGTACTTCATGATTTTAATCCCATCCGAATTTGCCAAGTCTGTGTTTTCTCACACAACCACTGTAAAAATTCCAGACCAAATTAGCTACTGTTTTTTGGCTAACAAAGGGATCCTAGAAATCTAATCCCATCCGAATGTGAAGGTCTGTGATTAAAGATTATATTTTTTCACAAGCATTTCCTTGTGTGTTTTGGCCAACATGAACTACCATAAAAACTCTTACGTGCACGTTTTCTGCTTGCTATTGACAATTCAGTATGGACATATGTGTTTTTGATACCCGGTGAAGACATAAAAAAATAAAATCAACTAGAGCCAAATCACATAAATTGTTATGACTGGCTACTGTAATATCAGTGTCAGTTGATTACTCACCTTCATTTCTGTACTCAATTATATAATGTTTTAATTATACAAGTAATTATATCTTTATTTCAGTGGGTTTTTTATAAGCAGCCAGTTCTATAAAATCATGTGAAGTTTATTTTAGTATGTTTTTAAATAAGTAATTTAAATAAATTACAATTAAATCAATAAATTAAGAAATTTAACTTTTTAAATTTAAAAGTACTTATGCACACATCCAGAGCACGTGATCTTCTGCAACGCCCATATGTATAAAACAGACTCTCCCACCTCTGTAATAAACACAGAGATGTTAGTCCTGTCCGAATCAGTACGTGGAATCACAGAGATTGGATGATAAGAATTGTAACTCAAACTACGTTTAGAAAACTAGTCCCATCCGAATAGTGCAAAAGACTGAAAGATTGGAAACGTTTGGTTGCAGTTATTGCTTCTAAAGGTGGATTGGAAGTTTAACTGAGCAGTTAATTTTTCACATTGGTGACAGGTGTTGGATAACTTTTTTTTTCTTCAATAAAAAAAAAAAACTGCATTGTGTATTTACGCAGTTTGCCTTTGTTTTAAATTAAATTGTATTTCGTTTGAAGATATAAAACTATTTTAGTATGAGATAGACACAAAAACAGAAGAAATCACACTTTTTCACAGCACTGTACATTAAAGATGAAGTGTTTAAAAAATGCTTGCTTTAATTGACTTCAGACTGATTTTAACAAGAGAAGCAACACTGAGAGAGCTTTCCTTTGTGTCCCTTCCTTGCTTTTTACCTCCTCCGTCTGAGGAAAGGATGGCAGAAAAGGAAACAAGAACAAGAGTAATTGAGAAAAAACTTATTTACCAAGTGAGATGTCTTTACTCACTAGAGTGTCAATTTAAAGCAACCTCCATTTATTCAGTTACTGATATTTTTCCCACCAGTATAACAGATCTGAATATACATGACAGTGATTGCGCACTAACTTATCCTATATTAAAATATAATTGCACATAACAAACTTTAGCTTAAACAAGATTTTAATCATTGTCTGACTTCATTTTTAAAGCAAGGTATATTAACTGACTTTCATGCAAGGATTTTATGTGTGGGGGCGGCGGTGATATGAACCTGTGCATCAGCCAAACCATGAGCAGCATCATTGATGGGAGAGCTGGAGATGAAGGGGAGACGAAGGCTCCAGCTAACTTCCAGCCAGAGGACTCCCCAGCTGAGCTCCAGACTGCTGCTGACGAGGCAGCCTCCCCAGCCGAGCTCTGGCCCAGGGCCGAAGTGGTGGCCACCCCAGCCAAGCTCCAGCATGTGGCCGACGTGGCGGCCTCCAACACCTTCCTGGTCCTGCTCCTCCCTAGGGCAGATGGCGCGGCCTCTCAAGTCTTGATCTTGCCTGAGGCAGATGGCACTGTCTCCAAAGACCTGCCTATGTCCAAGGATGACAATGTGGCCTGCAACATTCGGCCCCTCCCTGAGGCTGATGACATGGCCTCCCATGTCTTCCATAGCTATGTCACCTGACCCCAGCGAGCCTGTCCCAGCCCTGCCACCTGATCCCGGCAAGCATGTCCCAGCCCCGCCACCAGATCCCGGTAAGGACATCATCGCTCTGCTACCTGACCCTGGCGAGAACATCCACAGAGCCACATGCCTCCAGTCAACCTGCCCCATGCCTTCTCCCCAGCAACTCTAGGAAGAGCAAGCACTTTGGACCATGCCTACCTCAAAACCCTGGGTATCTAGTGGACGTTTTACACAGGGGGCAGATCCACCTTGTATTTGTGTAGAAGGCGCTTCAGGAGTCATGCCTTTAGGGGGGTGGGGATTCTGTTATGTATTTCACCCTCACACCAAACGCTGCATGCTGTGCCTCTGAGCAAGCATAGAAGCGCATAGCTCTACGGTGCACACTTCTGCCTTGTTATGTTTACATTGCCACGTGTTTTTGTTTTGTTTCATTTCTTGTCTCCAACCATGTCTTGTTGACTGTCTCCTTAATGTGTCACGATTACTCTCATTCTCACCTGTGTTTCTTTGTTCGTTGTGAAGTACACACTCTGTGTCACTGTGCCAGTTGTTACCAAGCCTTGATTTATTGTTTACTTTCCTGGTTTGATCTAGTTCCTGTTACTCACGTTTTTGCTTTCGCCTGCACTTGTTTATGCTGTTTGCCCATCGCCTGACCCTTGCCTGTTTTCTGACCATGTTATTGTATTATGTCTTTGTCCTGTTTGCAGTGTTTAAATAAACTATTATGTACTTGTACTTGCATCCTCAGCAGTATTCCTACTGTACACATTGTTTATTTAATTCAGATGATTAATTTTACATTGGTGGTTCATATTATTGTTCATTTATTGTCATTTGTTTATTGGGAAAATCATTTACACCATAGGCTTATTGAGTGGGCGGGCTTATTGGGTGGAGCATTTTTACCATAGGCTTATATCGTGCTACCAAAAAATTCACTTCCACATAGTAAACATGTTTCCTTGCTCTAAAAGCCTCGTATCTGATCGCTCTTTTGATTCCCTTGATTGCATTTTTAAAATTGGTACCTCTTTAAAGATGGTGCCACGGGCTGAACAAGGTAGGATTGAGGAATCAAGGGGACATTTTTAGAAGCACTCTTGGTTAAGGGGAGCATTGCGAATAATTAAACATGATCAGTTAAAACATTTATATAATATTTACCTTACATACCCCATATTTATTTCAAAGAGATTTATTGAATGAAATTGGAGCTTTGCTTTGCTGCCAGACAAGAGATCTGCCAGTCCTCTCCCACACTGTGTGTATGCCAGAAAGGAGCGCAGCTTGGACTGTCCCATATGTTTCTGTCCCATGTTTTCTCTAAGTCCACAAACCCTTAGGGCATGATGAGAGTTTAGAATTTCACTTTTTATTCTCTGGTATTTATATGTGGATGTGTTAAACGAAATAGCACATTTTGTATACCATCCAATTTGTAGGTGAGCAAAAATATTGGAACATGACTGACAGGTGTTCCTTGTTACCCAGGTGAGTCCTGTTAGATTGATGATTTAAACAGTAAATAGCTTTGAACATGTACTCTTGGTTTTAGCCTTTGGTTTTTTTTTTTGTTTTTTTTTTTGCATTTTTTGTTAAGATCGTTAGGCCAACATGAAGATCAGAGAGCTGTCTATAGGAGAAAAGAAAACCATTTTGAAGCTGGGAAAAGAGGGAAAATCAATCATAAGCATTGTACAAATATTGGGCATAGCCAATACAATTTGGAATGTCCTGAAAAAGAAAGAAACCACTGGGGTACTGAACAACAGACACTGAATGGGTCCAACAAGGAAAACAACAACAGCTGATGATAAGCATTGTGAGAGCTGGTATCACAATCCACCTTTCGAAGAAGACTTCGAGAGCAGAAATATAGAGGCCATACCACAAGCAAACCAATCATCAGCAGTAAGAATCGGAAAGCCAGATTGGAATTAGCAAAGAAATATAGAGAAAGAAAAGTTCTGGAACTAAGATTATCCTCTACCAAAGTGATAGAAAGGCCAAAGGGAGGAAGACAATGATCCAAAACACACTTCCAACTCAACAAAGGACTTCATTGGGGGGAAAAGTGGAAAATTTTAGACTGGCCAATTCAGTCACCTGACCTTAACTAAATTGAGCATGCATTTCACTGAAGGGAGAAACACCCCCAAAACAAAAAACAACTGAAAGAGGCTGTCACAAAAGATGAAAGCGGGTCAATCCATCTCAAGTGGGCTAATCCAGTTTGCTTGACTGTTTTTAATTTTCCTAACTTTTTTTTGAATGATTACCTCTATGTATCGGCATTGCAAAATCACCAGTTTTTTTCTACTTGGTTTAACTATGATGGCCATCTTTGTGTAATGGCACACAGCACATTTTGGTTATAAGGCTGTTAACAGAAACCTCAATATCTTGGCTCAGGTTGGGCCTTGCTCATTGGAACTGCTACATTCTGCTACTATAGAGGACTTACAGTAAGTGAGCTACTCACTTACTGCTTTTATCACAGGAGAAACAACACTATAGCTCTGTTTAAGTCCTATAGACTGACTTCTGTATTTGTTCCTGCACCAGAGAGATTCAACCAGCAAATGAGGGGAATTTTACTTTTAATTTTCTTTCTTGCCCCCATAAAAAAATCAAGAGAAGTCTCAAACCTCAAATGTTCTTCATGCATATTATATTTCCTAGGTACCCCCTAAAAATTAAGACTTGAACCCTTCCATTATAAACTGACCCTAAAAGTGGAACTGTGAGCAATCTTGAGCATCACATTTAGACTTAAATCTAAGGGACAAGAATGTGAAAAATGTTTATGTATGTACATGAAAATTGTGCTCTAGAGACCAGTTCACTTTCAAAGGGAACTCAAAATTGTGTGAGCTTCACTCTGTGGGAAATGCCCTAGCGCGTGACCGGCATCTGAATCTTGTATAACATCATGCCTATTTATAGACCTGCTGTGATCAGGCGATGTGGCATTGTGCATAATTGCATGAAAGCAGCACCTGTGCACCATGCCGTCAGCCTTATTATCTTCAGCAAGACTGCACGTCAGGCTTTTGTGTATGATCGCAAAAAAACTAATTTCCTGGCTATCTTTAAAAAAAATCTCTTTTTTTTTGTCCCTTTATAAAAAGAAGAAAAAAGTATGAGTGAGAGAGAATTCAGGAAGTGTGTCACGCCTCGCTCCCATTTCAGCACCGGGGGGGGTCACACTTTCTGTGTGAAATGTCTAGAGTTGGAGCAGGCCATGGCAGCCCTCAAGGGGTCTGACTGTGTGCATTGTGAACACTTTACAATCAGACAGCTCTGCTCATAGCTTGCTCTCTTCTCGACTGAAGGGAATTGGGTTTCAGAGCGTTGTGAAGGGTCGTGGAAGGACGCATCAGTGGACGTGAGGTTGTTAGGGTGTTTATCCCCCAATACTACTGTATGGCCTCCCCTAGCCTAAGCCGTCCCAAGTTTTCAGTCTTCATTGGTCAGCGAGCTGTGACAGGGCAACGGAAATCTGATCCTTTCCCTCCAACAGAATGTGGGAAAGTTTATGTCGCCAAAAGACCATCTGGTAGTGTGGAAACTATTGCCAAATCTGTCTCCATGGGTTCTGTCTACCATAGAAAAATGTTCAGGGGGTTTGACGTTAGTGCAGGAAGTAAGATCCCTCTTGGACAAAGGGGCCATAAAACATGTACCCCGTTTTACAGCCATTATTTCCTAGATGGGAGTATGCGGAGAATTTTAGATCTGCATCATCTGAATGGTACTCTTCGGACATACAGGTTCAAGATGCTGATGCTCAAACTTATTATTCTACAGAGTCAGTTCGAGGAATGGTTTTTGATGATAGAACTAAAAGATGCATATTTCCACATAAAAATGTCGCACACAGGAAGTACCTGAAATTCATGTTTAGAGTAATGTGTACCAATATCTGGTTCTTACTTTCAAGCTAGCTTTATCCCCTCGCACCTTCACAAAGTGCATGGATGCTGCTCTGGCTCCCTTGTGACTCCAGGGCATCTGTGTACTGAACTACCTGGATGACTGTTTAATTCTACCATGATCCAGGGAACCAGTGATTCAACAATGAGATGTTTTTCTCACCCACATGAGGAGCTTGGGGCTCAAGTTGAACCTCAAGTAAAGTATGCTTTCTCCAGTGCAGAGGACAACTTTTCTAGGGGTTATATGGGATTCTGCTACAATGAGGCCGTTTCTATCCCCAACATGTGTATGGTCAATCCTATCAACATTGAGCAAGATAATGCTATGTCTGGGCATCCACTCTGGTCTGTACAAGAAACTCTTGGGACTTATGATGGCAGCAGCCAACGTCATACCATTGGGCCTATTGCACATGGGACCATTTCAGTGGTAGCTGAAAAGTCTGGGTTTTCATCCCTCAGAAACCTCAGAGAAAAATCAGTATCATGCGGCGATGCCTACGTGCTCTGAGAATTTGGAGGTGTTTCTGGTTTCTAGCCTCAGGTCACACTCAAAGGACATCTCCAAATCACAAGATGTTAATGACAAATGCCTCCATCATGGGCTTGAACGCGGTCTTTGACGGCTGTCCAGCTCATGGTCTGTGGACCAGCCCTCATCTGCAGTGGCATATAAATCACCTAGAAATGCAGGCCTTATTTCTCACACTGAAATTCTGTCTTCATCATTTGAGAGGCCACCATGTGTTAGTTGTGACAGACAGCACAGCGGTGGTCTCATATATCAATCACCAAGGAGGGTTACGTTTGTGCCCTCTGTTCAGGCGGGCACAGCTAATTCTTCTTTGGGCGGAGGAAAAGTTTTTGTTAGTGAGTGCAATGTACAGTTCAGGCAACAGGAATTTGTGGGCAGACATCCTGTCGAGGCAGGGGCTGAGGCCGGGGATTGGCGGCTCCATTCACAAGTGGTGGGGTCCATATGGCAGAGGTCTGACCAAGCGGAAGAAGATGTACATATTTCCCTCGATTAGACAACGCACTGCCCACTGTGATTCACCCTCACTCCTCCCACGCTATTGGGGCTGCATGCCATGGTGCACACGTGGCTGAGGTCACATCTGTACACATTTCCCCTGATCACTCTGCTCCCAAAAGGTCTAGCGAGAGTTCGCTAAGACCGTCTAGGTCTGCTGCTAGAAGCACCGTATTGGCCAGCTCGAATATGGTTCTAAGTGATAATATCCCTGCAAGACAGCACTCCTTGGGAGTTTCCCTTCCGCAGGGATCTACTGTCTCAAGCCAGAGGGCTGATATATCACCCTCGGCCGGAACTATGGAATCTGTGGGTCTGGCCCCTGAGGGGCACCAGCTCATAAATTCTGGTCTCACAACTGAGGTTGTAGAGACCATGTTGAATGTTAGAGCACCATCCACGAGGAAATTGTATGCACTCAATTGGTGACTTTTTGTCTTGTGTTGTGAGGAATGTCAGCTAGACCCAGTGAACTCAGTATCTACAGTCCTGGAGTTCTAACAAGAACGTTTCTCAGCAGGGTTGGCTCCTTCTACAATCAGGTTCTATGTGACCACCATTTTGGCCAGCCATGCCTCTACTGATGGAGCCTATGTGGGGCAACATTCTCTAACATTGAGGATTATGCATGGTGTCAGGCGGCTGAGGCCCATCTGCAGCCAATCTCTATCGCTTATGAGGTGCACATAAGCGATATGTGCACTTGCTACGCCTTTGGGCATAAGGGCTCATTCCACTAGGGGGGTTGCCTCCTTGAAGGCTTTGTCCCAAGGGGTACCCTTACAAGATGTGTGTGCTGTGGCAGGGTGGTCTATGCCGCACACAGTAATTCAATATTACAGAGTGGATATACATTCCACCCCAGGATCGAGTGTCTTGCAGTGACCCTCAGGGTCGCATCTTTTGAACAGGCTATGACCTCAGTATGGCAGAGTGGGTATTCTCAATCCCATAGCATGAAGCTTACCAAACGTTGAGTTCTCTTTGAAAGGGAACATCTGGGTTACGCATGTAACTCTGTTCCCTGAGAAGGGAATGAGACGTTGTGTAGCTTTGTCATACTGGGGCATGCCTGTTAATTGCGTCTTTGCTTCAGATAATAGTAGCTGACGACACAGTTCACAGGTGCCGTTTTTGTATCATGTGACACTCTTAATTACAACTTCAGATGTCAGTCATGCATGAGGGCATGAAGCTCATGCAACATCTTGTTCCTTTCTCAGGGAACAGCGTTACATGTGTAACCCAGATGTTTAGTGTCAATGAGCTCATCCTGAGCATATTGAGGTTTCCATATACAGCTGTCTAACCAATCTTTGTTGAGTGCCAAAGATGCCTGTTGTAGTTAAATCAAATAAAAAAACAAACAAACAAAAAAAAGTATTCAACTTTGCCATTATTGCACCACTTGAGATGGAATGTCCCAACCAACAGTTGGTCATCAATGAGTCTTGGGTTTGATGCAGTTATTGCAAGCAAGGGATATGCGACCAAATATTAATTGTTATTCACGTTCATTTAATTCAAAACATATCAGTTCCTATACTTTTGCCTGCCTAACTATTGGGTGGTCTGATCGAAAAGATTCCATGTTTTATGTTGTTTAACACATCTAGATATAAATACCAGGAAATAAAAGCTGACATCATAAACTAAATGTCCATCTTATGATCTCAAACCCAAATGTCTTTGGTGTATCGCACAAACAATTGAATTGGCCTTACAGTTCTAATAGTTTCGGAGGGGGCTGTGTGTGTGTGTGTGTGTGTGTGTGTGTGTGTGTGTAGTTCTGTGTAGATTTGAGATGATCTATAAATGTCTGAGGGTGCATGTTTAGTTCTCCCATACTACTACACATGCACCCTCTAGATTTTTCTCCCATACACAAAAATTCATATTGATAAAGATAAAGCAAATGGACAACTCTTTCTTTTTTTTTTAGGTCTCATAACAGTTTGATTCCTCCATTTACCAGTTTTGTAAAAAACACTCAAGCGTCAACTATTGTAGCTTTGAGCTGTTATCTACTATGATACAGCAGGAGGGTTGTAAAAACATTCAGAAAGTACACTCAGAGCACAGATAGAGTGCATAAAATGTTCAAGAGCCCTGTAAAAAAAATTTTAGTCGTGAATATAAAATGCTTTTAATGATTATCCCCAGTTGAAGTGTCTTGCTGAGTTTTGAAGGCTTATACATGGGAAATACGTTCCTTATGTCTGTTATTGACTGAGCGCCATCCATCATAAAGTTCCAGCATACCTGATACCTGACAACATTACCATTTTACGGCTGAGGGTGACTTACATAATAATAGCACATAATAATGCATCAACTAATTGACATTTAGGAGCCACAACAGAGTTATTTGTCCTTATATGTTATGGATAAGATAATCCAGTCATTTGTATTTAGCTAATTTAGGTTGGATGAAGTACAGGAATTCAGGATTAATATGACAAGACATCAGTGTTTAAACATTTATTGCACTTGGCAAATGAATAAAATAGACTTAATTGAAGGTCTGTAAAAATACTTTGGTGGTCACAGGGGTCACACACTGGGTCAAGTAGCCACTGAGCCAATCAAATTTGCAATCTCCATAAGTTATGCTTACGTCTGCACAATACTAGTGTTGCTTGTTAACATAATTAGTAAATGACGTTCCCACGTCATTTTCTTTAGAGATGTATATAAAGAATTAATTTGAAAAACCACTTCCAGAAGTACATTCTCTACATGTTTATATACTTAATCACTTTCACTTTTTCCGTCTTAAAGACTGTAAGCTGTAACCAAGATAATTATGCTTCTGTAAGTCAGATGTTCCCATTTCTTTCTCTCTTTTATTTCTCTCTCTTTCTCACGTGCACACACACACACACACACACACACACACACACACAGACACAATGCCAAGAAAGGTTACAAAGGCATTAAGAGGGTGACACGTGATATGTGCAGGTGGGTTCATACAAAACAACAACAACATAAGCAATAAACAGCAAGTATTAACCTTACAATGCAATTATCAGGTTAAATGAAGCCAATATTATATGACTTGAAGAAAAGCTATACTAAGTAAAACTGAGAACCAAGATTCCGAAAGAGCTATTTACTATAGGGCCTTTGCCTGTCCTCATTCCCCGGAGGACCCCCAGAGGACTGTGAAGCCTAGACAGTGGGTTTTTTATTTCATAACCCACCTTTATTCAGCTTGTTATATTTGTTATCGAGCTTTTATACAATTAGACGGTATAACCCTTGAATTTAATGGGTTTATTTTAATCAAACAATAAGAAGATCAGGCAGAAATCGAGGTCCAAGGCAGTCTAGGTTCAAACGATCTGACAAAAAGGCTAAACTAGGCAGAGCAGAAAATCGAGGTCAACAGGGTAAACAAAGTCTATAACCAGAAAAGCAAGCCCAAGATAAGGCTTGGAAATACGACAGAGACTAAGCAACTGAGCGTAATACTTCGCAAAGTTATTGTGTAGAACCAGTCTCTTTATAATGTAGTTGTGAGTGCTTTGAATTGGATGCAGGTGTGCGTTATTAGAAAGAATGTGAGTGTTCTGGGAACTGCAGTCCATGGTGGCCATGTTTGTAGGCCGCAGTGCAGGATGGGAAATGTGGTCACTGGTTTGCTGTAATATGACATTAACATAACTTCAAATTAAAAATTAAAATATTTTTTTATAAAGCACTAAAGCACAGAGTGTACCAAAGTGCTGTATAATTACAACATATAATATGTAAATTAGAGCTGCAACAACTAATCAATAATAATCTATTATGAAAATCAATGTCAAAGAATCTCTATCGATTAGTTGGTCTGCGCGCAGCACAGGCTGTATTTACTTGCTACTTAACTTCTGTTCTGAAAACACGCTTCGGAGAGTAAATACTAAAGTTGTGTCCCAAATGACATACTATACACTTACACAATGCAGTATGTGCTCTACTGTCTAGTGTATCGATTTTAGAAAGGTAATATAATCTCAAATGGAACACTAGCTGTTTTTTTACTAACGTATAAAGCCATAAAGTGGAAGTATAAGTCGTTTCCTAGTCGACGGCACATGAAGTCATATGCATGTAATGCGAATAACCCCGTCACCGACAATGACTTTCTTTAGTTTACTGTTTGTCACCATTACCTTTTATACCTCCAAGTCTTCTAAGGCAGGGGGGCTTTTATATTAAATACCGTGGAGTTCAAACTTTATAAATCGGTGTTTGTTTAGCAATGAAGCATGACAGTGATGCTACCGCGAGTTGCTTAAAAGGTTAGGTTTACTGTCATTATATGCTGTATCAGTGTAACTACGGTTGTTTATTATAACGGAAATGATGCGTTAGTAGCGAGGCCTCATTGCTCCTCATGTGCAGTGTAGACGCGGTGATGCACACTGGGAGCACGAGTAAGATCTGGAATGTCTAATTAAAACACTATGATCAGAAGTAAAACAATACTCCCAAAGGCAGTGAGTAACAGAAACCATAAGGTGCAATGAAAGTGAGTTTTTATTATTAGTTTAGGACTGTAGTTTCATTCAGTGCTTTTTGTGCATCCATACAAATAATGCATGTGTGTGTGTGTGTGTGTGTGTGTGTGTGTGTGTGTGTGTGTGTGTGTGTGTGTGTGTGTGTGTGA
>JAOUWY010000030.1:16304612-16318325 GCA_025728095.1 Prietella phreatophila
TTCCAGCAAGCCTGGTGGACAATTATGCAAAACGCCTACAAGAAGTTATTTCTGCTAAAGGGAGCAATACTACCTTCCCCAAGAGGTTAAGTTATTTTCCAGTGTACTGAGCTCAGTTCAGCTTGATCAAATTTAGGAAAATTTTGCTCCCCTCAAATAGAAAGGAATTAAAAATTTGTGTCTGCTAAGAAATGTGAATGTGTCTAAAGGTTTTAGAAAGGTAACCCTTTCAGGCAATGCAGCCTAAGAAATACTCCAAATCTAAAAAGGTTCCTATAAAATGTGATTCACTTTCGGCTGCATTCAATCTCACGCCCTCCTGCTCTTTGCTCCTGCAGGGTCAAGAGTTCACCACCAGTCTAGCAGTCTAATATCTAGCCACATATGAGGCACTTTAGTGGCTGCTGGAGGCCTGTATATACCACATGTCATAAGGAACAACTTTAAAGAGCAGCTTAAAGTGGTGAAATCTCTGATCTTAGTGTTCCATGTGTGTGTTTTTTCTTCAGAATGGTAACAGTGAGGACCCAAACTGTGTGGGAATAGAGGAGGTGCTGGAGGCTTACTTCCAAAGTCTCAGAAAAGTCCAGCTTTATGGACCAACCAACTTCGCCCCGGTCATTAACCAGGTAGCAAGGTAAGACTCTGTGTGACGTGAGAATAGAGAGACTTGTGCCATTTAGTTGGTTGGAGATTTTGTATTCTTGCCCTGTAGGCACACAGTGATACTGAACCAATCAGACACACAACTAGCGAGATACCTTACTGCCTGCTGTGCTGACTGTTATATTCTAACCTAATTTTTACACACAAACACACACAGACACACACACATTTAAAAAAGTTTCCGTTAGAAGTCAAAGCCTATTTATATTTCTGAATATAGCTATGAATATCAACAGCAAAACCTTTTTAATTAAATCACCTTATGTAAAATTGATCCAGTTTTCCTTCTTAAACTGAATCTGTAAGCAGGTGCTTATTGTTGGATGTACAAGTTCAACTGTAACTATTTAGCAGATATCTGAATTAGTTAATAGTAAAATACTATACAATATTAATATATTGTACAGTAGTTGATCTGAATTGATGATATACAGATAATAATTCCTCTGTTAAATAAAATCTTCAGCCAAACCCCCTAACACAGATATGGAGTTAAAAAAAAATTATTCAAGCATTCTATATTTATTTAAACTGATTCATGACTGAGTATTCGGTTACATGGGAGAGAGATATTTTGAAAGGTCAAAGCGACATTTGTACATTGCTTTCTGGTCTGTGGGGTTGTAATGAGTGTAATAAGGATTTCTGGTACTGCATATTATTCCTGCAGAATTTTGCATTTCCCATTATAGTAGGTGAGTGTATAGAGGCAGTCAGAAGTGAGTATATGCACTCACATAGTTATCTTATTATTATTGCAGCATTATACAGTTTCCTCAAATGCTATTGGAATGGCAAGGTCAATTAATTTGTTTTTGCTATAGACTGAAAAGATTTGGGTTCCAGATCAAAAGATGAATATGAGAAAAGATTTTAGAATCTCAGCTTATATTTCCTGGTATTTATATGTAGATGTTTTATACGGCATAGAACATTTTGTATCAGACCACACAATTTATAGGTGAGCAAAAATATTGGAACCTGTGACTGACAGGTCTTTCTTTTTACTAATTTGTGTCCTGTTAAATTGATTGTTTAAACAATAAATAGCTCTGAACATGTACTCTTGGTTTTAGCCTGCAGTGTCACCTGTGAAGACTACATTTGTTGTTAAAATGGATAAGCCAACATAAAGATCAGAGAGCTATCTATGGGAGAAAAGCGAGCGATTTTGAAGCGAGGCATTGAAAAACATTTAGCATAGCCAATACAACAATTTGGAATGTGCTGAAAAAGAAAGAAACCACAGGTATACTGAGCAACAGACACTGAATGGGTCAGCCAAGGAAAACAACACCACCTGATGACAGTAACATTGTGAGAGCTGTGAAGAAACCCCCCCAAAACAACAGTCAGTCGCCAATAACATCCACAGGTCAGGGGTGAAGGTATCACAATCCACCATTCAAAGAAGACTTTTAGAGCAGAAATATAGAGGCCATACCACAAGATGCAAACCACTCATCAGCATTAAGAATCGGAAAGCCAGATTGGAATTTGCAAAGGATTTGAGCCACCAAAGTTCTGGAACCAAGATTATTCTACCAAACAAGGGATATGCAAGAAAATATGAAGTGTTATTTACTTTAATTTAATTCAACACTATCTGTTTATATAGTTTTGCTCACCTAAAATGTTGATGGTCTGATACAAAAGGTTCTTTGTTTTATGTTGTTTAACACATCTAGATATGTTAGACATCTAGACTCTGATCTCAAATCCATATTTTGATCTCAAACCCAAATATCTTTGGTGTATAGCTCAAAAAACATTTATTGGCCTTGCCGTAGTTTTGCTGGGGACTGTATGTTATAATGTTGATAACTTTCTGTAAAGGAACATCATATAGTGCATTACAGTCCTCCATACATATTTCTCTTCACTCTGTCCATTTCTGTCGCAGGGCAGCGCAGGATGTGACTGATGGCTCCCAGTATTTTGTGCTGTTGATGATCACAGACGGAGTCATTTCAGACATGGTGCAGACCAAAGAAGCTGTTGTCAATGTGAGACCATTTGCATTCAGATACAACCAGAATAATATAATGGGAAAGTAAATCCTGAATATACCTATATATATTCTTAACATATGAATATACAACAAGAAAAGAGGCTACTACTCCTAGGTTCTAAAATACTTTTGATTGAGGAAAAAAAAATCCTTTTATCTTGGAAACAAATTTCAACCATAAACTTTTATCAAAATTTATTACAAGCAATAAAAAAATATACTACATATTCAGTCTAATGTGCTCATAATATTTTTGAATGGTAGTGCAAGTAAGAGGCATCCTTATCAATATCATGTGAAATGTAAAATAATTGCTGTAGGAGCTCTAAATTGATACGTGTTTGAATAGCCTATTTCATATTGTCGGTTGCTAAAAGGTTCATGCGATATTTGAAGCATTTAAATCAGAATGTTTTCCTTAAATGTACTTGATATTACTTATACTACTACTACTACTACTAATAATAATAATAATAATAGGCATGTGGTTGTGTTTTCCTCAGGCTTCAGCTCTGCCCATGTCCATCATCATTGTGGGTGTGGGGCCGGCTGAGTTTGATGGTAAGTTTGTGGTGAGTGAGTGTGTGTGTGTGTGCGTGCGTGTGTGTGTGTTTGTGTGTGCGTAAGAGAGACAGATGTCTGGTTTACCCTTTGGTCATAGCAAGATTAATAAACTTACTTCCATATGCACTTAGATGCACTATGTCACGTGCAGTATCAACGGTAACAACCTGCATCAGGTCTCCCTTCTGAATTAGTACAGGGAAGTTATGCGGCATAGCCTGGAGTTCAGTGCTCAGTATCTGAATAGTTGAGTGTTATCAGTGATATACAGTGCCCTCCATTAATATTGGCACCCTTGGTAAATTAAATCAAAGTAAGCTGTGAAAATGTGCCTTTATTGTTTAAACTTTTGATATTTTGTTCAAAAATACTCTGCTCTCATGGATTTCAAACAATTACACACCTGGGTGGCTAGGAACAGGATATTGCTCAATTTTAACTTCCTGTTTCACAGGGATATAAATATGAGGTAACACATAGGACAAATTCCCTTAGTCAATCATTCATTCATTCATTCATTAGTCCTTAGCTGGCATCCGGTTGAGGGTGTCCTTGAAGCCAGTATGCTGCTGTAGGTGCTGGATGGTCACAAGCGTTCTGTACGCCCCGTTCCATACAGATTCGTGGCTAAGTTCCCCAGTTTCCTGGTTCCGGTCTAGTCAGTCATTACAATTGATAAGACTAAGGAATATAGCTGAGATGTGCTACAAAAGGTTGTTGAGCTTCACAAAATTGGAAGTGGGTATAAGAAAATAGCACAAGCATTTCAAATTCCCATCTCCACATTCAGGGCAATAATTAAGAAGTTCCAGTCAACTGGAAATGTTATGAATCAACCTGGAATTGGACGTGTGTCAATATTGTTGCAATGCACTGTGAAGAGGATGGGTTGAGTGGCCAAAAAATTTCCAAGGATAACAGCTGGAGAATTGCAGAAATGAGTTGTGTCTTGGGGTCAGAAATTCTCCAAAACCACAATCCAAGGTCACCTACATCACCACAAGTTGTTTGGAAGGGTTTCAAGAGAAAAGCCTCTACTCTCATTAAAAAACTAATTCAAATGTCTTCAGTTTGCCAGACACTACTGGAACTTCAAATGGGATCAGGTTCTATGGTCGGATTAAACCAAAATAGTGTTTTTTGGCAATAAACACGAGTGGAGGTTTTGGCGCACACAGATAAGTAGCCATATGGAACAATACCTCATGCCCATGGTTAAATATGGCGGTGTCTCTTTAATGTTTTGGGGCTGTTTTCTTCCAGAGGACCTAGACATTTTATTAGGTTTGGTATCGTGGACTCTATCAAATATCAACAGATATTAAATGAAAACCTGACTGCCTCTGCCAGAAAGCTTAAAATGGGTTGTGGTTGGATCTTCCAGCAGGACAATGATCCAAAACATACATCAAAATCAACATAATTTTTTTTTACTGACCACAAAATCAAGGTCCTGCAATGGCCATCCCAGTCCCCTGACTTGAAATCCATAGAAGACCTGTGAGGTGAACTGAAGAGGAGAGTCCATCAGCGTGAACCTGAAATTTGAAGGATCTGGAAAGATTCTGTATGGAGGAATGGTCTCAGATCCTTTACCATGTATTCCCCAACCTTATCAGGCATTATAGGAGAAGACTCAGAGCTGTTATCTTGGCAGAGGTAGCACAAAGTATTGACTAAAATGGTTACAATAATTGTGGCAAACATAAACTTCTTTTTTTTTTTTTTTTTTGCAATTTTGCAATCCATGAGAGTAGAGTATTTTTGTGAATTTATTTTGAACAAAAGATCAAATGGTTAAACAATAAAGACAAATTTTCACAGCATTCTTTGCTCATATTTACCAAGGGTGCCAACAGTAGTTGAGTGCACATGCCATTAATTATTTGTTTTAAAAGCCTGTTTTCACACAGAGACACAATAAAAGGACTTCAGCTTAATAATTTGTAGACTTTTACTTAAACATTTAGTATGCCTGTGAGACTGTCATCTGCTTCTCAATGTGATCTCTATGTACCGCATTTGTAGAAGAGAATTTGCAAAGCAAGAGTAAAAAAGACCAAAGGCTGTTCTCAACACCAACAGATTTTGGTGAAATTAAGAAACTGAAATTAAAGGGACACTCAAATGAACAAAACAGTTTCATTTAAATTATACCTAAGTTTACTTGAAGCTTGGACATAATTTAAGTCTAAGGGCGCTGAAAAAAAAGGTTTATATGGACCATATTTCTGTAGAATGCTTTCAGGACTTTTTTGTCAATTTCAGTTTCAAATTTTTATTTAATGTAAATCTGTATATGTCACTGTGACTTATGACATAAAAGTACTGTGATAGTGACACGAGAGCAGCTGGCTCCCTCAGCCACAGCAGTTTCTCCATAGCAGCTTCAAGGCTCAAAATTAGTGTTTTTATAATAGTAAAACCCTCTTCATGTAATCTTAATGTTTTTACTGTGTCGTGTTTATCAAAATAAAACTGCTAAAACTATAGACCCCACTTAATTGGTTTTTAAATAATACAGTTTTATGTTGAACTTTCTTCTTGTACATACAGCTACTGTATTAACATATTCAGTGAAAAGTGTTTCTGGTAGCTACATGTAAAATTCAGAAGTCTATCTAATCCACTTTGTCTGTGATAAAGAAAGCAAACACCACACAAGCATCAAGTATCCGACTTGATGGCTCCATTTACAACTCATCCCCCGACTTCAAGCGGCAGCTCTCGCCAATCAGTTACATCCAGCCACAGCTGAAGTCCAACACACAGCTAGTTTTTCAGCACCTAATTGTCAAGCTTTTGTTTTTGTCCTGTTTATGTGTTAATCATGTGTCCTACAGCCACTCTCATAGTATGCATGTATTTTACTTTGTGTCCATTGTTTACTTTAATGGTTCTTGTTTTCACAGTTTTGGTTGTTTTTTTTGCACTTGCATCTGCCGCCTTCCACAATCCCTGACACTATGTTAGAGTTTTTCCCGTTTCAGTAAAAATTTCTTTGAGTAATCAATAGAAATTTATGTTGTAGTCATATAAATCCACTTTAATTATCTCGGGTGCGTTCATAGTTATTTGTATATAGCTATAAATGTATAATTTTGGTTAATTTGCCAAACTATTCAAATTGAAATTAGTTCTTTATTGTCTCTTATTGAACATGCAAAAATAATTATGCTTAATGATAATTATAATGTGTTTACAATTGTTGTAATAAGATAATTGAGGGGAGGTGCCTTAGGGCCCAGAGTATAAATTTGTCAAGGGGCGCAAAAATCATAGTGACACCCCTGTCAGTGGTAGACACACATCTGATACATGTGTGATGAAAAGAAACTAGGTTGAAAAACATGGGACATGAAATGTGCCTTTAATTTCACTTTTAATTTGAAAATACCTAAATCTGTTCAGTATACAATCCTAAATTGTGTTGAGATTAGTCTGATTGCATTGTGCCCTTAGTTGTTTTTGTCTATCATCGCCCTTGTTTCTCTGCTTCTCCTCTCTTGTCCTTGTTTCTGTGTCCTCAGCTCCCATTTGTCACCCACCACTCAAAGCTCCATAGTACCCACTGTCTCATTTACATACACACTTGGATCTCCAGGATCTGCTCTCTGAGGCATGCACACAAACATACTCACACATAACACATAACACATAATGAGCACATAACACACACGCATTGTCACACACACACTCTCTAAGCACACAACACACACAGCATAAGTACCCTCTCCTCCCTGGAGAAGCAGTGCTTAAGCCTGTGCCACCTCCGGAGACTGAGCTAACTGACATCTGCCTCCGCGCGCGCACACACACACACACACACACACACACACACACACACACACACACACACACACACACACAAACACATGCACAAACAGATGCACCCTCTCTCTGGCAGATAAATACACAGATTTATAGTAATCACTATTAAAAAGGGTAAACAATCTCCAGCATTGACAGACGGCAGTGATATCCACAACGTTTCAATACACTGTTTGAATATTAGAGTGTAGGAAACGATGATGGTGACAAAGTGTGTGAAGATCAACCAAGTGTGTCTTCTCACTGGCAGCTATGGAAGAGTTAGATGGTGATGAGGTCAGAGTGTCATCTAGAGGACGTTTCGCGGAAAGAGACATTGTTCAGGTATTTTCCTCTTCCCACTCTCTATTGTACCAATGCTCTCTCATAACACCAGAGTTATTGGCACCTAAACAGGTAAAACAGTGTAAAATAAACATTATACACAATAGTTCAATAATTCAAAATTCCCACTCAACATTGTAGAACATATTTGTATATGTCAAGGGTGTAAGGATACACTGAATTCAAAATCGATATGATATCTCATACATTTTTTTAATGTCAAAATAAGCTTTGCCTGAATATGTGTTAGGTTTCTATTTTCATTTGATTCAACATTATAAAAGTACAATAGTGTCATGTCACAGCAAACCAGTGACTGTTTCCCATAATACACGTCAGCTTACAAACATGGCCACCACAAACTACAACTCCCAAACCAACACACAGACACATCAGTTTCCAATCACTCACACACACACACACACACACACCCCACCCTACCCTTTAAAAGAGACTGTATGTCCATACAGACTTTGCGAAGTATATGTTTATTTACTTTTGTCTCTGTCTATACCAAGCCGGTTTCTGTTGGTGATTCTATGGTTTTGATTCTGTTTTGGCCTAGACTCGGCTGTCTTGGTTTTTGATCTTTGCCCTCGGTTTTGGATTGTTGTTTTCTCACTAAAGCTTCCATTCCTGCAGTTGCTTCTGTCTTAGCCTCCATTACATGACAGAATACTTTGCCAACACATGGAAGCAGCAGGCCCTTTGGACTGGCAGCAAGCTGTCAGCACCCACAAGCAGCTTATGGGGGTTATCACCAACAGCTCATCGAACTGACTGCTCAAGTCAAACTTTCCCAGGCAGCTCTGGTTGTCATGCAGAGAAATATGTAAGGGCTTTCTCCTTCAGTGCTCTCTGTATTTTGCCCGCTATGAGAGGGTGCCAGAACTGTGTAAGATAGCTCACTTCATGGAGTTTCTGTCCGGCAGTGCTCTGAAATGGGTGATGGCTGTATGGGAGCAAGGTAGTGACCCCATCTCCTCTTATGAGTGTTTCACGGAGTTGTTTGGCATGTCTTCGGCCATTTGGCAGAAAGTCGAGAAATGGGAGAACAATTGCTCACCATAACCCAGGGCACATGCAGAGTAGCAGATTATGCTCTGGAGTTTCACACCATTGCAGCAGGAAGTGGATGGAACAACACCGTGCTGAAAGCAGCCTTTCACCGTGGTTCAAACCCAGAAGTGCTGAGCATGCCGCGATGAGCACCTAACCCTTGATTCGCTCATAGACCTCTCCATTCGTCTCGACCACCTTCTCCAAAGTTGTTGCTCACTACAGACAGAGGGAGTCCCAGCTAACACCAGCAAAATCTCTGGACCCATCCAGCTGGGATGCACACGGCTCACCGAAGAAGAAAGGGAGAGGTGGCACAGAGTTCTGATGGTTTTACTGCAGACAGACTGACCATCTCATCAGGCAGTGTCCCTTCTGAGCCAGGAATTGCACCAGGGACAGTGGGAGCTCCAACCCCCGCTTCCAAAGGGTGACTCCATCCCAGATTTCTTTTCAACAAGCCTTCTTCGTCCTACCGATCATTCTAAAACACTCAGGCATGCTTTCTGTTCTGGTGCAGCAGGGAACTTCATTGGTCATGACACCATCACCCAGCTCAACATCCCCATTCATCCACTACAACAACCACACAAGATCCAGGATATTGACGGAGCACCCATCGGAAGAGGGACCATCTCACACTGCACAGAACCTCTCTCACTCCAGATCGCTGTCCTTCACAAAGAATCCATAACGCTCTACATCACCATATCTGCAAAACATCACAACAAAACAAAACAACACAACTCCCTCATTTCCTGGTACAACAGGCAACTCCCACACTAAGCCCCATACTGCCATGCACACTGTCTCAAAACACCAGTAATTTCTCTGGCTGCCATGTATGTTGAAAGCCATGACCACCAGGTTCCAGTCAAGATCCCACCAGAGTATCAGGACCTCAGGGAGGTGTTCAGTAAGGAGAAGGCCAACAGGCTACCATCACATTGTCCATATGACTGTTCCATTGAGCTGCTTCCTGGAACAAGTCCACCTCTCAGCCGGGTTTATCCTCTATCCACATCAGAAAAACAAGTGATGGAGGAATATATTCAAAAGGCTCTTTAACAAGGTTATATCAGACCCTCCACATCCCCTGCACCTGCTGTTTTTGTTTTGTGGAGAAAAAAGGTGGTGGCGGCCTCAGACCATGTATAGATTACCAGGGCCTCAATCAGTGTTCAGTGAAGTACCGGTATCCTCTGCCTTTGGTTCCTGCAGCCCTAGAACAGCTCAGATCAGCCAAAATATTTACCAAGCTGGACCTTCGAATTTTTTATACTGATAATTTTGGAACCAGTGTTTTTCCACAACATATGTTTTAAATATAAAACTATTTAACATACTCATATGATTATTGTAATAATATCATGTTATCTATGAGGGGTGCTAATAATTCTGGTATTTGATGTATATCTCTCTTCATTTTCTGTCTGTGTTTCTTCAACTAGTTTGTTCCTTTCCGTGACTACATTGATCGCTCTGGAAACCAGATCCTGAGTATGGCTCGCCTGGCCAAAGATGTTCTAGCGGAGATCCCTGACCAGCTTTTGTCCTTCATGAAAAGCAAAGAGATTGAACCACGTCCTGCTCCCCCTGCCGCCAGCGTGCCCAACAAACCCCTTGTCAACATGCGCATCTGAATATCTGTGCATGTTCCCATCTGAAAAATGTTAGCATCGGTAAATGTTTGGCAACAAACACAGCTTTGTGCAACCAAAAAGTTCCATTATCTACAGAGCTATATACTCTTTTTAACTTAAATATGACACTTTTCTGATTCTGTTCATTCTACAGACACACAGAGAGACAATAAGTCTAATATAACTAGAAAGAAAAATAAAGTGAGGAGAATGAAGACAAAGTAGGGAGAGAGAGTAATCAAATGAGTGTCTGGCACAGACTGGAGTGAAAGGGCAAACAAACACATTATCTGTCCCAAACACTGATGACCGCAAACATGCCAAGGATGGCAAAAAGCAATCAGTAATTAATCATAGACCATTCTTTATGAACCCACTTCTTTATGACCAACACAAGTACCATGTCACCACAAAAGTTTCTAAAATTTGTAACTGGATGTATTAAACATAGCCTATATGTGCATTTGTGTGTATGCTTTCTGAATGAATGATGAAGACAACATGTCGCTAGGTGTCATAAGAGAATTCTTTATGTATTTTAGGGTTGAAGGCTACAAAGAACGTATCTGCAAATAGTTATGGCTGCACCCTTTACCACACTTTGTGAAACCTAACAAACCTCTTCCTCCTAATTTCTCAAATATAGAAATGTTTTGATGATTAATCATTAGATGTTGATTTTGTCTCTGGTTGCTGAATAACTGACAGTGAGTTTTAAGAAAAAAGAGAAAAACAGAGAGATAGAGAACTAACAGTCTTCACACCCTCTGTCACTGACTGACGTGCAGCCACCCTAAACCTGATTAATATATTCTTCTAGTTTCATCAGCTCAGATTTATCTCCCTGACTACAAACCTCCACACTCTGAATGTCCATATGGCACACCCAAAACTTGTGTTTGGTTTTTGGTAGATTCGTACAGCCAACAAGTAACTGTTTGTTTTTTTTTTTACCAAGTTGACAGTGTTTATATTCACTTTATCTCTCTATTGTTACACTCCCTGCTTATAATCCTCAGCGCCTCTCTTCATATGTATGAATTCTTTCTTGGCTTTGACCTTCCTTTCAGCCATGACCTGGGAGATTTTACCAGATGAATAATTTATTCTGGCATTAGCCCTGAAGAATTAAATCCCCTAGTTCTTTAAGACTTTGCAGTGTCTCTGTTGGCTGTTAAAAACATACCATGCTACACAACAGAATACTGTACACAATGGCCAAATACGCACGCCTGATTCTAGACTGCAAGGACACCTTAAAACATTATTTCTTTCCATATAGAAAGAAACCAGAGAGTGAATAAGGGGAGGGAAAAGAGAATGTGATCACAACTACCACTTGAAAATATAGTACAGGGCCATTATGTTAATTTTGAGGGATTCAGAATATGCCTCTTCTCCTTTGCAAATGAATGCAAAATTATTCTACTCTTCCTCTAGCTCCATGTCACTGACTCCTGTTCTAGATGCATGTAATAGTTCATGCCCCAAATCTGTTGGCTGTTCTGTCTCTGGCTGGTGACACTGCTTACTGCATTACAGAATGTCTGATCATAGGCCAAATTTGATGCAAATGGATTGTGGCTGCCTAAATAAACAACATTTATGGGTAGTATTTGAATACTCCAACAGTTTTGGAAGTCCTGGTTGGGGAGAAGCATAGTAATGCTAATGAGTCTTCTGAACATCTGGCCAAATAGGAAGATCTGTAAAGCATCAACAATCCTATAATTATGTGAGTTTTATTAACGTTTTGCCAAAACTGGATTGATGAAGATTAGAAAAGGCCCAGGTGATTTTTAAACAGTGGTTATTTAAGTTAGCCTACCAACTTGAACCAGTCTGGCCATTCTCCTCTGAGCTCTCTCATTAACAAGGCGTTCATGAGAACTGCCACTCTCTGTTTCATTTTCTGCGCTATCCTGATTTAAACTGAGAAGTTAGCAAGTTAGTAAGGGTGCAAGGCCTGCTAAAGTTATGGTTTAGTTAAAATATAACCCCATCAGTCTGTTCCAGGTAAATGTATAGTGATATCATAAACCATGTTTTGGACATTTCTATGATCATAACATTTCATATCAATATAACTAGTCTTTCCAAAGGTGTCTGTGTTTTCATCTTTTTCTGACTTTAGGGGAAATTAACACAGTAACATGGAAAATTATGTTATTCCCCAGAAAATAAGTGGTGGCTCAGTGTTTACGGTATTGAAGTGGAAGGTTATGAGTTTAAATTCCAAGACAGCCAAAGAACTAATGTGGGACCTTAGAGCTAAACCCTTAACACTTACCATCAACTCTCAACTCTATGCTTGGATTGTATCCTATTTCAGTTGTACGTTGCTTTGAATAAAAGCCACTGCAAAATAAAATGTTTCATTAAACAAGAGTAAACTATGAGGACTTCAGCTGCATTTTACCTTAAAGTTCATTAACTGTATTTATCTGACAAACACTGGTAATGTTTAAATGAACTAATTCTTCTATGTTGCAAAATAGTTTACTTGATCTGTAAACAGAGAATTAATGCCAGAATGAATTGAGTGTGTTTCTGTGTCTGAGTAGGGGGTACCAACTGACTTTGTAACTATTTGTAATATGTTGCAGTTTATGATATTGCATGGCATCAAAGGGGACCATTAATGCTTTTTGTTGTTGTTACAAATGTTTATATATGTAGGTATGTATAGCTAGCACACTGTTTGGCTTTCTATGAGAGTTTGTTTCTGTATATTTTGTCCTTGATTTTTTGTTGTGTACAATACATATTCTATGGAAATTGCAGAATATTGTAGAATATGGCACAAATTACAATGTAGCTTGCTGCAGATAAAGAACATATTTCTCTAGATATTTTCATAAATTAAATAATTGCCTTCATTTGTTAAAGCTTTAGCATGCAGCTTTAGCTGACATTGAACAATGTGTATTTATTTTAATTTGTATCCCACATTTTATATTTTTGCATGGCTATCAAAATGTATGCTCAAATATGCATTAAAATAGTAGTTTATTGGTCATTTTGTGCACCTTGTCTGGGAGCATAATAAGGTATGCACAGAACATAACTCCCAAATACAATGCTATTCAAGACAGGAGTACATAATGTTTATTTTTTTATTCCTTCTACAGCATTTACTTTTGTCACTAAATAACAGTTTGTCTAGCAGTTTCTTGCCATACCACAATAAACTATGCTTACCCTGAACAATGCATATGAACAGTTTTGTTTTTTGGACTACCGTGTGCCAGACACCCATCATAGCATTTGCTATGTTGCAGTATACAGTATCTCACAAAATTGAGTACACCCCTCACATTTTTGTAAATATTTAATTAATATTTGAATGCCTACATGTACTGTGACATACTGAAGCAAAGCATGATCAGTTTGCAGTATTCCAGCATGATAACGACCCAAAACACACCTCCAAGACGACCACTGCCTTGCTAAAGAAGCTGGCGGTGAAGGTGATGGACTGGCCAAGCATATCTCCAGACCTAAACCCTATTGAGCATCTGTGGGGGATCCTCAAACAGAAGGTGGAGGAGCACAAGGTCTCTAACATCCACCAGCTCTGTGATGTTGTCATGGAGGAGTGGAAGAGGACTCCAG
>JAOUWY010000030.1:16324965-16338835 GCA_025728095.1 Prietella phreatophila
ACCTACCATTAAAATTATAGACTGATCATTTCTTTGTCAGTGGGCAAATGTACAAAATCAGCAGGGGATCAAATACTCCTTTCCGTCACTGTTTGAGAAGTCTTTGTTGCTTGCTCTTGCTGTCATTATTTGAATCATTATTTTTCTTTGTAGTCTGATATGATTTATTTTTGTGGTTCTTACCTCTGTGTTGTGTGTACTGTTTTTATTATTATTTTTTGGCCTCATATTGGCACCTGACTTGATCGCTCTTCACCATGGCCATGATTTCATTACAGATTAAGCACATAGGCTTCGTGCTTCTGTCAAAGAGACTGAATCTTATACATGTATTCCACACTTTTTAAAATGTGTGGCTTTCACTTTTGTTTTTTTGTTTTTTCTCTTTCTTGCTATTAAGCAGTTTTAAGCACACCATTCTAGTTTTTTTTAAACGCGATATTGGCCTACTATTGATGATTAGCTAAATGCCTTTTTTTTTTTTTTTTTTTAACTTTTAAAACAACCACATGTCCCAGTTATGCTTGTGTGCCAGAGAAACAGCAAGAACATACTTCGGGTTTCACATGCGTTTAGGTCCGGACCCTGACTGGAGTCTGTCTTTTGAGTATCACTGTCATAAGTGTTCATGAAATTGCTTTCCGATAAAATGTTTGCATATGTTTGCTTTTGACAGGAAATAAATTCAGTGCTCTCATTTGGTCTGCTAAAACATGCTTTACCATGTGTGAAACAGGCACGTTCATATTGAGACATGAAGTAAATGTATTATAAAATTGTTATTGTTCATTAATGTGTGTGTATCTGTTGTCCTGTTTGCAGGATGTAATGCTAAGTTCTCAGCACGGAGTAGCCTATACATCCACTCTAAGAAACACCGCCAGGATGGGGTGTCTCTGAGGAGCAGATGCCCTGTTGCAGGATGCACCAAGCACTTCTCATCCCGCAGCAGCCTCAAGAGCCATATGCTTAAACACCACAACCTCAGTCCAGGTATGTGCGCGCACACCCACACAAACCAAAGGCTTAAGACTGTAAGTGTTAATGTGCAGACTTTCAATCTGGACATTTACAGTCTCCAAGAAGATCCTACAACAGCATCCAAGTTGCATCGGTGGTATATGTGTATGACATGTACTGATATTAAAATTTCATAACAAGATGCTTGTTTATCTTTTACTAATTTTTATAACATGATCCTGAAAGATAAAACTCAGTGGACCATGCATGTGACATTTTTTTGACATTGAATGCCTCACCTTCACCTCTAAAGTGTTGTGTTGAACAAAATATCAATTTCATGATATGTTGCAACACCACTGCTTATAACAACTAAACTCCACTGAGAACTGATCCACTGTTCATATGTAATGTGTAGAAGCAAATTGGCAATTCAGTAATTTCTAGACCTGTCAGCAGATAATGCCCATACATGAGAACCATGATTTCTTCTAATAACATGTCTATGTTCAGAATTTCACCTAGAATATAATGTGGCTAGGTGGCATGTACAAGTTCAACTTGCATCTATACACTGGAAATGCAGTTCTGCCTGCATTTGTGAATAAGGGGGGAGAAGGAAAACAGAAATAGTCTAAAATATTAGGGGCAATACACAGATCTTTGATTAAAGCACCCTGGATATGTCCAGGAATATATAAATGTAGACCATGTAGAATGTAATGGGTAAATGTAAGAAGAATCCAGCTAAAATAATTTTAACAATTGTAGTCAACAATGGAGACAAAGAGGAAATAATTAACTGGTATTTTCAGATTCCGGAGTCCAACTGAGAAGCGAGTTAGAAAGCGCTGAAAAGTTTTGGGGTGAGGGACAACTGAGAGTGGTAGTCAACAAACTCTTATTACCTCAGTCATACTGATCCAGGTGATGAGAGACAGTCTAACTGTTAATGAAATTGGCTTAGTCTTGTACGATATGGATTCATTGGAATTTCTCATTGGACATTCATTGACACATCTTCAAAATAAATGTTGACATCACTCTATTTCCTCTTTCTTCTTTTTCTTCTTCCAGATGTGTTGTGTCAATTTGAAAACACGGCCACTCTCACACCCAGCTGCGAGCTCACCAGCGCTGCTCAGAGTGCCACTACTCCTGGCTCTGTGGGAACGGAGCTAAGCAGCTTGGATCTCTCCTCCCTTTTCTCCAACGTTCCCTCAGGAGCCTCCACTGTACCTACAGGTTCTACCCCTCAGTCAGTCCCTGCTTCCTTCACCATGGACATGGCTCTAGCGACCAGTGGGATTCTTACCATAGATCCAGCCTCAGTGGGCTCAGCTTTAGGAGGAGCCAAACCTGTTGACCCTCTGATCTTGGCTGCAGGTGGGGATATGGGGGTACATGTCCTGGATGCAGGAGGAGGTGGGGTCTTACAGCAAGCTGCACTGCAATTGGATGATGTGCAGACAGTGAACCCTGAGGCACTTGGAGCGTTAACGGCCTTGGCTATTCAGAGCACCTCAGCCACAGAGCAGCTCCAAGCCTTGAGCTCCTCGAATGTTTTAACAGCAGAGTCACCTTCCTCCTCTCTGACCCCATCCCTTACTCCCTCCCTCTCTTCCTCACTCACGTCACCACTGTCATCACCTCTTGCTCCATCTCTTGCCTCCTCTCTTGTTCCGTCTTTGGCTTCTTCTGCAGTACCAGAGCTGCTGTCTCCCCAGGTAAAAGCAGATATGGGAGGCAGTGAAGCAGCTGTGGGGCAATTACTAAGTGGAGTGGAGGTCCTGAGCCAGCCGGAGAACAGCAAGGCTCTGAGTCAGTTTGTTTTCCCTAGCCCCAGCACATCCTACAGCGGGCAGAAAGAGACGGACCTTCCATCGGTCGCTCCTTGTGCTTTTATTGTGAGTATAGAGGACCGAGGATGCAAATTTGTTGGTCTGGTTTACACTTCTGCATCTGCTTACGCCTGAGGGTGTTTAATGTGTCCACTATGGTAAAATGTTATTTGTGGTGCACAGAGACGCACTAAGCATACTGTAAATCCCTTCTCTCAGTCGCAGTGCATGTGTGTTTAAACACGAGCATAAATCAGCATCCTAACCACAATGATTATATGGTAAACATTTATTATGGCCCTCTGACATTTTTATTTATTTTTTCTCAGAGTTGAACACTAAATAGTCAAATTTCCACATAGTGCTATTTGAAATGACCTTTTTTTGTTGTCCAATCATGTTGTACTCAAGTTTAAGAAAGAACAAACAAGATGGAGGCGTTTAATGATTTGTGTTTGAAAAATCTAACTAGTCAGTTTGGGACCAACTTAGACAATTACTGGGCATATCTAATATACTATATGGCCAAAGGTATGTGCACACATGACCATAACACCCATATGTGGATCTTCACTAAACTGTTGTCACAAAGTTGGAACCCTATACTTGTATAGAAAGTCTTTGTATGCTGTAGCATTAAAATTTACCTTCACTGGAACTAAGAGGACCAAACGTTCCAGGATGACCGTGCCCCTGTGCACAAAGCAAGCTCCATGAAGACATGGTTTGTCAAGGTAGTAGCAAAAGAACTGCACTGAGCCGTGACCTCAATCCTAATGAACACCTGTGGGATGAACTGGAAGACTGACGGCACATTATGCCTCCTCACTCAACACCAGTGCCTGACCTCATTGACGCTCCTGTGGTTGAAAGGACCAATCACTATAGTCATACTCCAAAAAGGAAAGCCTTCCCAGAGTGTTAAGGCCAAGTGTCCACAAACCTTTGACCATCTGGTGAAAACCACAAGTGTTTTTGGTAGTAACAGGTGGTTGGACTATTGATTTAGTGTACTGTTTGTAATTCTTAAGTGATGCATTTTGTCTATACCTGTATGGACCTTGTGGGAAATAGATTATATAACAGTGTGATTGGTTTATTTATTTATTTTCCTTCCTGAAGGAGAGCAGTGGTTCCGCACGCACAGATTACAGGGCCATCCAACTGGCAAAGCAGAAGAAGCAGAAAGGCCCTGCTGCAAGTCCATCTACTGCAGGGGTAACTCAGCGGAAGACTAAGGGGGTGAAGAGTTCCAATGCTGCAGGGACATTAGTTTCAGGAAGTGCTCGATTTGGAGAACGGCCTACATCGACAACCACGGCAGGTCTCACTATCCGAGACCCAGTCACCGGAGTACAGTATGTACAGATTCAACTACTGCAGGTGAGTCAAGTTAGGAGCATTTTTCATAAATTTGACTTTGCTTTTGAGTCAGTGTGCTGTTATAATTTTTGCATGTGTATTTCAGGATGACCCGGCCACAGATGGAGATTTGGCTTTCCAGCTCAGTTCACAGACCTCCAGTTCTCATTCCCAGCTGACTGTTGACCTGCCTGTCAACATCTTGCAGGTTCAGCCTTATAACTCGAAATGATTTCTTCATCTAAATAAAGGTTTAGGCTTAGAAATGTGCATTGGGACTGGAATCCTGTATAATAAAAAAATTGGAGAGGGCAGTTCATGGAACAAAAGTTCTATTTATGATTATAAAAAGCATGGTTAATGCTTAGTGTATTTTGTTTATTTGAAAGCATCTTTACTTGATAAGTATATTTATGTAGTAGTAAATGGCTAGTTTCATTTCATTATGATGTTATGTAGAATATAGTTAAATGTTAAATAATAGTACTGTTTTTAAAGATGAATAATGACCCCACTGAAATGTGTTTTCTCCATCAGGAGCCTTCTGCCATGGCTGAGGATAATGGATCTGATAATTCTCAGTTCACTGGCAGTACCATTAACCTACAGGACTTGGAATAAAAGATTCACCTGTGAGACAGCAAGAGCTCCTAGTAGGTCTCTTAAATGTTTCTTCTCTCTTTCTTACCTTCACAAAAGGCATATGTTTTCAGATGTCAGGGTGTTTGTGTCTAGGTGTTTTCTACCAGGTGTTTCTGAGCTTAATGGTGCAGCAATTTGAATTTAAAATGGCATATTTAAACAGCCCAATTCCACTCTTCCAGGATTAAATGTATTTGACCAGAAGTAAACTTCTTTTGTGCTTCATGTATTAGCCAAGTTTCCTTTGTAGAGAACACAAGCTGTTATTGTTGAGAGTACTTATGAGCCAACTCTGTGTTGTCATTAAATGAACAGTAATGAGTTGTCACACAGATTTTAATATATTCTATCTTAATTTCAAGAAGGCATATACTTTGATTTGGGGAATATCATTGTGTGACAGCTGCTCAATAAATCTGGTATATTTTCTTAAGTCTATGTTAAAGCCACTTTATGTAAATGGATTGTCAACCAGCACATTAAGGTATAACAGATGTAACATTTTATTTCTACAGCAACGTACTCATAAAAATAACTGTTATGAATACTGTCTTGGTTGTCTTCAAGTCCTGATGAGAACTGCTTTTATAATCATGAAAGGCCCCACTCCCCACTGTTTGTTTGCTTATTTTTGTATGATTTGTATAAAACATGATGTACTACTTTGTTTTGTGTGTATGAGAATATGACATAAGATTAAAAGTTGCTGTACTTTTAATAAAACATGACATATGTATTATTTTGTGAGCAGGAAAGTATTTGTTACACATGAATTAATTTATACATCCATTATAGACTGTATACATCAATTATAGACTGTATATGACTTTAAAATGTAATCCATCCATCCATCTATCCATCTTCTACCGCTTACTCCTTTTCAGGGTTGCCGGGGAACTTGGAGCCTATCCCAGTGAGCATCGGGCACAAGGTGGGGTACGCCCTGGACAGGGTGCCAGTCCATCACAGGGCACATGAATTAAATTATTATTATTATTACATAAAAGCACTTCTGGCTACACAATATTTCTGAAAAATCTTTCAATAATAAAGAAGGCTCTGGTTTCTTTATTGTTGCTGTTTATATTGTATTACTATTATTTGACTACTTAATTCATTATTATATAATGGGTAATACACTTCTGCATCTTGTCATATAAACTAAGAATCTGTAAAATGGTTCCTGTGTAGCAATATGAGTAGGGAGGTCCTGCCCAGGTGCCAGGATATATTAATCTGCCCCTGAATGGGAGGGTGGTATGTTGGAGTCATTAATAAACAGCAGCTTCTTTAAGTGAAGAAGTAAAGATATTCCTCTTTCTCCTCATCTGTGATATCATTGTGCTCTTTACTCTTGAGTTTACGAACAGGAGGCTGGGAGCGAGGCATCAGCTTCTTGCCAGACTAGAAAAAGTGTACAGGAAGGGTTAGACTTTAGGAAGGTGTTTATTGTGTATTCATACTGTTAACTCAGTAACTTTAGCCTCTGTCTTACTGTTCGCTTAATCTCAGCTTGAGCTCTCTCCATAGCTTTCTTTATTCTCTCTTCCTGGTGCTGTTTCTGCTGAATGAGCTTCTCCTCTCGCAGTCTACAAGAACACACAAATACTGGCATGTAGATGCTATGTAGGTGATTAACTTGGTAACGCTGCTGTGAAAGTGGAGAATTAGAATATGTATTAGTCAGACCTGAGTCTTCTCTCCTTTTCCTTGGCTCTCTCAGCCATTGCGAGACGGTCAGCGGGAATGAGCTCCACACTCTCCAGCAGATCACCCAGCCTGCTCTCAATGGCCATCAGCATTTGCAATGTGCTCAGGTTGGTTTCGCTGTCTCCAATGCAGCTCCGGTAGACCTCCTCTACCTTCTGGCCCAAAGCATTCAGAGTACTCTCCTGACAAGGAAGAGAGACAAACAATAAAAACTGACAGTAAGGGGATAAAAGGATGCAGGAAACCAAAGCAATTTCAAATAGTATGTGAAAGAGAAGTATATTAAGTGTATACAAGTTTTTACATGTGAACTTCAATTTTTTACTATTGAGAAAGCAGATGCAATATTTTAAATGCAATCACTGTAAATGTATCCAATCTAAAAGGAAAAAGAACAAATGACAAAGAAAGTGGATATACAGTTATACATAGTCAGTGACAGATAAAGATTTTACTCTAAATTAATGAGGTATATATTAACCTGTTGTTTTTTTGGTTATATTTATTGTTCATAAGAATAAATAAACTGAAGATAACAGTGATTTTCCTTACCTCCTCTGCTTTGCTCTTTCCCAAGTCAAAGAACCTGGTATTCAGCTCCAGTTCTGCAGTTTTCTCTTTTTCTTTCTTAAGAGTCTCTGTCATGGCATCAGTCTGCTGCTTCAGGTGATTGGCTTCTTGCTCACTGTATGCATATAATCATATACACAGAAATCTAAGGTTCAACAATATAGGTTAACTCCAATACAGACACTTTGAACCATACAACATGCTGACATGTTCTTGCGAGTCTGTTCCATGGTCTGTCTGAACTCCTCCAGGCTCTCCTCGGTCTCCTGAGAGTTTTGTATCAGAAAGAAGTTCTGTTCTTCCAGTTCACTGAGCAAGTTCAGCAGTTGTTGAGGCTCTGTGAAGTACAACTCTGGCTCTTCCTACAGGGGCACAGAGACAAATATCAACCAGTAGGTGGGCAGTTCAGGACAAGAAATGAGTCAGACATGTAATGTCTTAATATGAATTCTTCTCACATTGATCAGTTCTGGCTACGATCGAATGTTATAGACCTCCAGATAGGTTGGAGATGTATAGAATATTTAGATACACATTATGCTAACAAGCATTATACAGCAGCACTTTTGAATGCTTGATCCTGGTTGGTCAGAAGATGTTGCTGTGTAAAAGCATGGTTCAGACAGTAGTCCTTGATGTACTGTTTATAAATATGTGCTCATTCTAATATGTTGTGATTTCTTTAGTAACATTAGAGTGACTTGTACGCCAAACAAACCACATAAACACACCAACAAAAATGCATGTAATAATTAATTTGGTCAAGCTTTCTCTGATGAGACAGTTATTTAACATTTTTGGAAGGAGTCAACACTAAGTGCTTTAAATGGTCAGAAGTAATGGTGTAACGCATGCTGTGACTAGCTAAATTGTTTTGGTCATATTAATTTCAAGAGAGAACAGAGATTGGTGAGGAAATAGCTTTTTATAAGTGCTATAATGTAATTGACAGAAACTATCTTTTTTCAAAGATGTTCCACAACAATAAATGTAACTATAAATGAATATAAAATATGATGTATTGTCCTTTAACTAATCCAAAAACCTATGATCATCTGCAAATTGCTGTGGTATAAGAGGAATAAACACATTAATATACAAATAAGATAAGTAACGAATAAAACACAGAAGGACTTGCTGATCATGGAAAATAATCAGCTGTGGGGTGGTAACAGTAACTTTGCTTAATTTTGGGCCACAGTGTAAAGGCACCCTATTGTTGATTATTTTCCTTCAGTATTTTATAGATTTTTAATACAGTAGTTCTAAATTTTATTATATATAACCCAGTATATTGATGTGACTAAAAATAATTTATTTTTAATATTGAATACAAATGTATGAATTGTTTCTCATTTTAATTCAAATATTATAGTGTTATAGACACAGTTCCCTTTAAACATGTATTATAAATGAATAAGCAGTTAGTTCAGTTACAAGTCACACTGACCTCGTATTCTGAGCTGTCACTTTCAGATGCAGAGCTACTACAAACACAACAAAATTTATTAGTTAAACTCATGCACTTCACATGGAACTTGTGTGCATGTGTGTATGTGTGTACTGTACAAACATTTTGCTTCCCTGAGGAGTTTACTTGACGCTCTGTCCGGAATGAACCCAGGTCTCACGAAGAGGAGGCAGCTCGCGTGAAACAGGGCTCCTCTTCTCTCTACCTGTACCTGTGTATCAGATGGAAAAAGAGTGGTACATATAGTACTGACACATATCTTGGAACTAATCATTGTATCCCCCAAGAGAAAAAGCTCTCCAGCTACCAGGATGATTGTTAAAATAACAGTACTCCTAAATATCTTGGAGGGAAATCAGTTACATAAATGAGCCTCAAATTATATGACAAGGAGCAATTGAATTCTGTGTAATAATGAAATTAATTTTGGTTAGATTAGATTAGATGAACCTTTATTGTCTCCCTTAGAAGAAATTTGTCTTGGTCAATCAAGAGAACACAGGAGACGTTACAATACATATACAATTAAATTACAATTGACATACAATTACAACCAAATATGTTTAAACAACAAAACATACATAGCATAAAATAACCAAACATGCACACAACATATACAATTTCCATACATCAGTTATTGCCAAAATGCTCTATAACCTGATTTTACCCAAATACCCTGTACTTAAACACACACACACACACACACCTCTTACTATTCAGTAATTTGATTGATAATAGAACTAAAGATACTGATACTGATCTCAATATGCACTATGTACATACTAATAAGCATTCCAGCACAAACCAGGGTTGCTCATATAATATTAAAAAAAAAGTCAAAATGTCGACCAGTCTTTCATCACATCACGTCACTTGTTTGCCCATGTGTTGGTTGCACTGAAATATTGCAACTTTTGGTGTTTGCATTAAAATGCTGATCATTTTGGTCGAAATGTTACCCTGTTTCACCACTTTCTCACTATCTGTCTGATCCACAACCTGAAGACACGGCTACATATATATTTCAATTCAATTCAGTTTTAATTGTAGAGCACTTTTAAAAATGGACATTGTCCCAAAGCAGCTTTACAGAAATATATAAATACAGGATATAGATTTAAAATGTATGAATTTATCCATAATGAGAAAGCCAGTGGTGACGGTGGCAACGAAAAACACCTTCAGACAAAACCTTGAAAGAAACCCATCCACATCTGGGTGACAAGATTATAAATAAATAAATCCCTTCTATAAATGTGCTAATTCTACATGGTCAAATAGTGCAGTAGTGTAACCAGGAAAATTCATTATAATTTTTACATGAAGTCCGTTTTGTTGACTGTTTTGATAATTGCCGTCCTAAAGCTATGATAGCAATAATAGTCCTAGCCATCATAGCATAACTGTTAATATGAACTGAGGTCCAAAGCCATCTTTATGGTTTTTAAGTGGTACCATCCATAACAATCTCAATGATTTTTAGGCTGCACCATGTGGGGCCATCCTCAGCAGCAGCATGTGACGTCCAGTTGTTGAGAACTCCAACCAGAAGTAGGGCAACAGTAGTTTTACTTTATATTTTATAGCCCACTCAAAATCCCCCTTCTATCCATGGCCAGTTCCTTGTTTATTGTCAGCATAGTTTTATTAAACAAAACTGCTGTCATACTGTAAGGGCTGACTTGTTAACAATATAGCATTTTATTACCTTGTAGTTCTTCAGTTAGTGTTCTTCAATTTTCAAAAGCAGAAAAAGTTTACATAATTAATAATAGTAATAAAAACGTCTAGTGTGCCTGAATTATTATTATTATTATTATTATTATTATTATTATTATTATTTTTATTATTATTATTAGCCAAGAATTTACATTTTTGTGCACTAGTTTTTAAGTGGGCCAATTTCATCACAATATAATATTTGTCCACAAAAAGCAGACTTCAATGGTGTACACTTACGTCTATCAGATTGACAGGTCTTTTTTCCTCTATCTGTCTCTCTGCTCTTTCGCTCATGCGCTCCCTTATTGATGGCAGAGGTGGATTTATTGCTTTGTTTCTTCTTCGCTCTCCGTTTCTCCTGCCACTCTGGAGGAGAAATCTTAAATAGAAAGTCCTTGTAGAGTTTATATTCCTGCAGTGTGTCCTTGAGCTTAGAAATGTTGCTGAGTGAAAGATGGAAGAACAGGTGTAAATTAGAACAGAATGATCAACCAGAATGTGACTTAATAAAGAATGAAAGTTGGTTAACATGTTGTTGATGAATTGTGCTCATTTGCTTTACTAGCTTTTACTTGGCAATATTAGCTTAGTGAAATGTATTAAGGCAGAATGTTACTAGTATTTGTACCTTTTAATGGCCACCATCTTAGCTGTGACCCTCTTGATCTCAGCTACTTTCTCCATCTTCGCTTTGCTCTCCTGCTCAGCACTATATATGATCATATGCATTACATACATCATCATATGCATACATGAACATAACATTCACTTGTTGGTGATCTTCTGTGTAATATGGTTCACTGCACAAGAAATTACTGTTGTCTAATTATGCACATTTTAGAATATTGTGGGATCTGCAACAACCTCTTCATTTTTCCAGCAGTTTCAGTCTAAGGTCTATCTTGTCATCTTGTCTTTCACTGTTCTGTACTGCTCATTTTGTTTTGTATGACCATTTTCTTTTAAATTTCTGGATTTTATTGTGCAGCACTTTGGCAGGCAGTTATTATCTTTTAAATGTTGAATATAAATAAAGTTGACTTGCTTTATTGGATGTGCAGTTCTGTGTGTTTTGTGTGATGGCATTACATTCTGATGGCCTCCACTGAGTTCTTGTCATTTTCTTTCAGAAATGTGTCAAACAAGGCAGCATCATCCTCCAGGAGCTTTTCTGCTTTAGCCAACTTTTTCTCTTCACGACTTGCTTGCTGCTCTAGCTGTGCAATCTCTTCTCTCTTTACTGCCAGAGCATACTTGAAGAGGGAGAGAGAAAGCATGAAATGAACAGAAATTTAATGAAACATGCTGAACAGAAAAGGCAGAACATTTGTAAGAGTTTGTAGGTCAATACAAATTGTACCTCTAGGTAGAACATCTCTCGTTTCTTGTCAATGAACTCCCGTATGCTCTCTTTTTCAATATTACGATCTATGATGGAATATAATATAGAATATCTTAATGGATATGGGAGTAAATAAAGTAGTTTTATTGTCGTCTTCAGGTAGGTGTTTCTGAAATTAAAATATAAAGTGCATGTCTGTTTGTTTATTCGCTTTCTCACATTTTTGGCTCACCTTTGATCATGATCACTTTGGATGCAGGAGCATTTTGTGGAAGCTGGACCTCAGGCTGTGAGAGGTGTGTGGTGGCTTCTTTCTCGTCCGCCAGGCCATCTCTCAGTTTCTTCCTCAGTTCTAACTGTTTGGCTGTTATTTTGCCTGAGTATGTCTTCTTCTCAGAGACAGGCAGACTCAGATCTCTCTGATATTCCTACACATAGGGAATATAGATTTTCTCTTTTCACCCAACTCAGGGGCTGTGTACTAAAAAGGGTGCTTTACTAAGAGCTGTTAACATAATTTTGTTTTGGAACCTGTTAGAGACAGGTGCTGTGGTAATATTTAAATTTTATATTTTAGTTATGTGATTCAGATTCTGTGTTCTGTTCAAATTTAAATAAATAGGTACACTGTGTCATTGATGCATCTGCTGGCAGATTGGTGACCTTCAACCCATCCTTGCTCTTGAATGACTAGGCCTTTTTTTGGATTCTTCTTATATTCTATTATTAGATGATTGCCTCACCTGTTTCACATCACCTACTTATTTCAACTTGTCACATCTCTATTAGTCCTAACTTGCCCCTGGCCCAACGTTTTTGGACCATGCTGCGTGCATCAATTTCAAAATAACGGTTTACCTCCAAAAAACTGCAGTTGGTTAAGTAAAACATCAAATACCTTATCTTTATAAATTTTTTGTGTATACAAGTCAAAGTCAATACTGTCACAACTTTTTCAGAATCTGTATAATTACCATGGACAAAAATTTAAAGAAAGTTTCTGCAATGGTTAATCAATGGGTTCTTTGTACATTTGAGGATTCTTATAAAATGTTTTTTCTAGTTTGGGACCCTTTTTGATATGGAAGCAGTCTGTTGTAGGGTTCCACAGAACTTGAATTAAGATTTATGCAAGACATATTTTCAAAGAATTCTTTCTTTAATTCAAAGGTATTTCTAAAAGAAGCTCTAAGTCTGTATAATTTGTCCTTCAGAGATTGGAATGCCTTTCTATAGGGAATAACTTGTAGTCGGGTTTGGCCTACGGGGCATAAATATCACAAAACCTCATAGAAGGCATAAGTATTTATTAACAAAGAATTGTTGCTTTGTTAAAGCATTGAAAATTAGATAATCCTAAACAAGAACAGCACTGGTAAACATTCTCTCATTATTGTACTATAAGAGTGTAATAGTTTTTATACAGAGTAGTATTTACTGGCAGAATTTAACAAGTACCCTTAGACTTTTATTTTAATGTGAGTTATATGTGAGTTTTGATTAAATTGTCTTTCACACAGTGCAGGCAAACGTGTTGAATGTTTCATCAATGGTATTCTCCCATATGGAGAGTTCCTTTAAGGAGAGACTGCTTCAGTCATTAGCAGTTGAAATACAAATTTAATGGGGGAAAATGTTTAATTAATGTGCTACATAACAACTGTTTTGCACTTTTTCTGGCAATGATTCTCATGCAAGAAGTATTTTGTTGAAGAATGTGTTTGGTCTAAAAAAGAATTACTAATATAAAGTCAGTGCAGCAGCTCTAGGCAATGTTATAATTTAATTCATTCTGGTTCAATAGTTTCCTCACTTTGATAAACAAAATAACAAAATTAAAGAGTTAGGCAGTAATGTGTTGCTGTCTTGTCTTGTGAAAAGTAGTGAAACCAGTTTAGCATACAAAGATTGTCAATTCTGTGTAAGTTTTATACTCTTGTTTTACACTTGTTAATTTTTACTTCGTTCATAAAATTAAGTCATGTACTGTGACATTTATTAGTGATCTGCTAATAATATTTTGTGGCTTCTTTTTCAGGCACTATTAAATAAGCAGTTTAATTAAAGATTACTGAGCTGTAGAGTATTAGAGCGTTGCCACAGAGTATTGTCTACAGGACAGCCTCACTACTTAAAAAGTCATGACAAAAGTCATAAGTCATATTCTATAAATTATAGACTGTATATGACTTTAAAATGTAATCCATCCATCCATCTATCCATCTTCTACCGCTTACTCCTTTTCAGGGT
>JAOUWY010000030.1:16510051-16520051 GCA_025728095.1 Prietella phreatophila
ATCTATACCTGTATGTCCAAAGCCCTGTGTACTTACATCTATCCATCCATCTATCCATCTTCTACCACTTACTCCTTTTCAGGGTCATGGGGAACCTGGAGCCTATCCCAGGAAGCATTTGGCACAAGGCGGGGTACACCTTGGATAGGGTGCCAGTCTGTGGACTTAAATATAAATAGAATTTAATTGAATTAAAACTTCAGCCTAAATTTTGCATCATGAAACATCATGACTTATGTATATCATACAGTACTTATTATATGCCTGTTTTTGCAACCAACTTGATTCATTTATTAAATTAAAAGTATACTGATAAGCCAAAAAAAGCCTTCACCACCAACATTGCAGCACTGCTTAAGATTACATGAAAGCTGTCAGCCACGAACAATGACAAGCACTTGAAGAATAGATGTTTCTGTCTTGCCTAATGTCTGTTTGTGCAGGAACGCCTCCTGTTTAGGCATGAGTGGGGAGCTTGAAGCGTAATATTGATATTTAACACACTTTGCAGTCAGACCTGGATTTGATGAACAGAATATGGGTTTGAAAATAGACTTCCTCCATGTAGGGGATGTGTATTATCACATGAGTATGGATGAAGGAGATTGAGTCCACTGAAGAAGAGCAGCATCACTGAAATTTGAGCGAATCGAAGGGAAGAAGACACAAGGCCACTAGGACAGAAATCAACTGAGCTGCCATAACTAGGAGTGCATGTGTATTTATGAAGTATGTTCCAGTCTACTGAGTGCTGTCTAGGATCAGCGTGTAATACTTCCTAATACAGCAGTCATTGCTGTCAGATATGGGCTATGGACCACACTGATGGCGTATAGATGGCTTATTTTATAGTTGGTCTATTTATATAGAGTTATTTTACTGTAGCATGAAATTACGATAGTTGAGGAGCAGGTACCTGCTAACTTTGGATTAGGTTGCAATGTGATATACAGTCAGGACCATAAGTATTTGCACAGTGACACAATTTGTAATTTTGGCCACCACATTGGATTTGAAATGAAGCAATCAAGGTGTGATTGAAGTGTAGGCTTTCAGTTTTAATTCAAGGGGTTTAAAAATATTGCATTAACTGTTTAGGAATTAGTCATTTTTTTCTATATATAAAAAAAATACTACCACTTCCAGCGTTTTCATGACTTGGCAAGATGTTGTGAAGTGGTTTTTCTTGAACAAATAAAGAATTCTGCATTCATCCACTTTTGTTGCTGAGCTCGCCAGTGCATTCCTTCTTTTAACTGTTGATTTGACCACTCCTGAAGTTTCTGCTTTCTCTCTGTTTTGTTTTGTTTTTCAGCCTAATGATGGCCTCCTTTACTTGCACTGACACTTCTTTGGACCGCATATTGAGAGTTCCCTTGATCAGCCACCAAATGCAAAGTCAACTACAGACCTTTCATCTTGTTAATCTGTCATGAAATAACCAGGAAACAGACCACACCTAGCCATGAAACTACTTATCAGTCAATTGTTCAATTACACTTGAGCCTGTAAAAATGGAGAGACTCTGTAAAAAATGGCTATAATTCCTAAACAGTTAATGCAACATTTTTTTAACCTCTTAAATTAAAGTCGAAAGTCTACTGTCAAGTTATTTATGTATTGGAGATTAGGACGGCTGCAAGTGCAGTTAAACAGGTATATTAGAGAGAGAGACAGGCAGACAAATCCGAATCAAAAGCGTGGTCAAATAACAGGCAAAAGGTCAGATGATCTACAAACAGGCATAAATAGGGCGAGGCTATAATCAGAATCGGGAAACGAGAAACGAAAAATGAGAAACGAGGTCAGAGAACATGAAACAAAACGAGAAACGAGGAACGCTTGGTACGGAGATGAACTCAATACTATGCAATGTGCTATGAGACACAAGGGGTTTAAATGACAAACATAATGGGTTAAACAAAGGACAGCTGAAAACAATGATGATACACATTCATAACAACCAATGACAAAACAAGGACAGAACATAACCATAACAAAAGCCCATGTCCAAAGTAAACAAAGTCAATGTCATTGAAGAACCAAAATGGTGCGTTCATTAAGACCTCGTGCATCTGGCTCGTGCTTTGAACTCGCGCAACAAGCTTGCAGAATGACCTTGCGATTTGGTTTTCAGAGCACGCTGCAATACTGCAGCGCTGACTCAAGGGGAAATCATGACATCTACACTTCAATCATATCTTGATTGCTTCATTTCAGACCCATTGTGGTGGTGTAACAGAGGCAAAATTATATCACTGTACAAATACTTATGGATTTGACTGTACATGTTCATACCACAGTGCTGTTCAATTCTCAGTTCTGATTGGTCAGAAGGTGTTAAGTAATATTCTGTAATCACAGCTCTTATAGTAATGGTTGTTAGCTGGTTGTAATTCAAATCACTGGTTTATATTAATGCACTACTTCTGATATTTCGGTAGTAACAGCTAATTTACAGGAACTTGGTGGATGCCTGCATAATCACACGAAGACTAATAATAAATGGATTAAAAACACACTCTGTCATTTACTAAAGAAAAAATGCATAATTGTTGATATGGTGAAGCTTTCTGTCATCAGACTTTCAACATTTATGAAGGTATCTACAGGTTAAAGATCATGAAATTTAAGACGTTTAAACATTTGCAAGGCAAATATCATGAAAAATTAAGCCCAAATTCACAGTGTTAAAAAATGGTTTAAAAACTACAGGTCTATAAGCCTGCTTGGATGCCTCTGGACATGGTTATTTTATTATAATGTACATTTATGTATTTTCTTTTGTAAATACATTCAATACATGTAATACATTTATTATTGATATAGAACATACACAAAGAACATGTGCTTAAAATGCTACTAATTAAAATGCAAAGCATTGTGTAAACCAACACAGTGAGAGTTAAGATTTAATTAAACTTCATAAGGAACTTTAGGGATAAACCATTTTAAAGAAACAATCCCAATAATATGACACAGCAAAAATACTGCTTATGTGTGCAAAGTACCATGACTGAGCTTGTTTATCTCACCAATACCACATGTGAAGGTCCATTTCTTTGGTCTTGGTTCTTTTCTTTAGACTCTCCTTAAATATGACCACAAACACTCCCTTGTTTACTGCCCTGGCAAGTGTTTTTTTTTATGAATGGAGCCAAACCAAACCTGGTGATGTAGGCAGACTTGTCTTGTCCACATATGAAGGTTGGGGAAACTGTGTTGATGTTGTCATTAGAAATGTATGAGTGATGATTCCCCATAGTCAGTAATTCCCAGATAACCTCAGCTTTCAGTGTTGGCGCAGAGCCGCAGATTGATTGAATGTTGAATGATTGCTGGATGGAAGTTGTTGCTTGTACGCTAACAGCTTCAGTAGTAACATTGAAAGCTGGGTTGGCTACCTGGGAGCAATAGGGAGCAATATGATTTCACTGATGAGCTCAGACATAATTTTTATTCTTTTCCCCATGCATGTGCGATTCCACAGCCTTAACACCAAGAGAACCAAGTTTAAAGCGTTTCTTACAAATGCTACAGTGGGCTTCCACCGAAGTGGAATAATTTCTCGGTATTGGTTTTAACCAATCCTGGAATTGATTATTTTCGAGCCATTCACTGTTAAATTTACAATTCCCATTACTTCATGTCTACCTCAGCACATCCGATACTGCTCTAGCAGCTCTGTGAACATGCAAATCAGTTACGAAAATAAGCATCAACCAATCAAAAACACGTTTGCTGTTTCAAGCATGTCCTCTGTTCGGGCTCCAAATTTTAAAACCTCCACGATTGATTTTTAAGAATCTTCCCCAGCACTATTTATGATATTTAAAAATATGTATGGCCTTAAATTTGTTGAAAGTGAATTTAATGCTTTTCCAGCTTTCAAGGAGTCATGGGTACCCTGAGTATGGAAGGAGTCTTGGGTATCAGTGCTTTGTTAAAGTCAATACATTGTGCACCATAAGACAGTCTTCAGGACAGTGGACTTTTACTTTTCCTCTGAAACATGACAAGCAACTTTTTTGTCATATTAACTTCAAAAAAGAGGAAAGAAAATGTAAAGGAATGGCTGTATATCGCTACAGGAACTAACCTGTATTGTGGATGTTCTATGATGATAATTGTAACTATAAATGGATAAAAAAAATATGATGTTCAAAACTGGAAAAGTTGGTAAAGCACTACAAGAGGGATAAAACACTTTGTAATGTGGTATTACTGTTATTTGTTATAACAAATATTTTGGTAATAGTAACTCTGCTTTGCATCATGCTGCCTCATTGCTATTCTGTTCTGACATGTTTTATTCCCTCTTAAGGTAATCAAAAGGTGATTAGGTTTTATGCTGTAATAAGGAGGCTGGGATTGAATGCTGTTTTACTCAGCAGTCAATGGTTATTTCTTGGAAACAAAAGCATTACAAAATAGCTAAAACTTTCAATCAGTATTTGTTGAAATGGATATATCAAACAACCCATCTTTATTGAGAAGATGCCAGGGAAAGCTTTAATTCAATATCTGTGTGCAGTTTTGAATGCATTTTCTTTAACAGTCAAATTAGTCTGGGCTCTTATTGTTTTATGGCTGAATATTTTTTCTTCATTTCAATTCATTTTAATTTTTCCTCCTTGAAGCGAAATTGTTAAAGCGAAGCACAAAATGCTCTGACACCATTTCTCATAAAGCGGTTGATGAAATTGTATTTAAAAGAGAAGGGACGCCATAAAGAAAAGGACTGAAACAATTCTGCAGCTGCCTTGTCTCAAAGCAAGAAAGTCTTCAATATTAAAAGAGAGGAGTTTTTATGTTGTGCTACAAAAGCAGACTTGAGAGGAAATATGCTTTATACACTGCTCCAACTAATTAAATACTTTCAATTAACAGTGCTGGAAAGCTTCAGCAGCAAAATAGAACTTGAAAGCAGACAAACAGCTGTTCACGTACATAAACAAGAAAGAGAAAAGATCCCAATAACTTAAGTTCAATGACGCATCAAAAGCTAGATCTGCAGTAAGGTTTGAACACTTTTGCTATTCAAGCACGCTGAATATGAATTTACTGCATGAGGTTTATCACATGGTTGACCGTGTGTACACTGTCAATCACTCAGACCACCAGGTTATTAAATTAAATTCTTTATGACCACCGGCATAGGCTACTAAGGCAGAAATGACTATCCCATCACTGTCGGGCTCCTCAACACCCTGAATAACATTTGACTTCTTTCACTGGCTTGTGTGTTTCCAGTTAATCTCACCCTGCACCTTTACTGCTGTGTTGATGACTAACTCTTCCTGATAGGAGCCATCACACCTCTCCATGTGGGATTTTAATCATGACCTCACTTGAATGAAAATGTTCTCATTCAACAGGATTTGCACAAAACCTGTCAAGTGTTGAGAAGTGTAGAAGTGTAGAGAACTGAGGAGTATAGGTTAGTTTAATGCATTAAAATGCATGCTTTTTCAAGGCACTCATTTGTTCTGTGTTTATTTCAAAAGCAACTTAGCAAGGTTTTTGCTGGCACATGACTCAGTTTCTAATTAACACCTGACATTTCATAGTCTAAAATAGACAAACTGACAGTTACATGTTCATGTAAAGCTGAAACTTGATAACAAGGGTGTAACTTTTGATCTGAAGGTGCTTTGTGTGTTTATTCCTTGTAGATATGAAAGGGCAATTTAATTATAAGGCTTAAACTATGAGCTACTCCCACTTCAATCAGCTACCGTCATAGCTACAGTTACACTAATATTACAAAAGAAAATAGCTAGTGGGTTACTTCATGGGAAACATAATTATCAGATAGCAACTGGTTTAATGGAATGTTTAATGGAGCTATCTCATTTCAGTGGATCTCAATGAAACAGGTGAAATAGAACAAGTGGGCAAATTACTAGCTTTATTATTACTCTGAATCTCTCTATTGGGGATGTTACCTTGCAAAGAGAAGATAAAAATACCAAATGGGTATTACACTCTTAAGAACATCTTGGTCAACAATTCAACACACACAGTCCACAGATTGATGACATCATTTTGTTGTTTAGGCACTTAAGTCCAGTGCATTGGATTTAACATGATATGGTGATTACAATTTTCAAAGCTTAAGTGCAAATATACTGTATACCCATCCATCCATCCATCCATCAATCTAATTGATGTCATGAATAAAATTACTCAAATAAGACTAAATAAGTTGTCGGGTGAAAAAATATTTGAGGAATTACTTTACAAATTATTTAAAAACAAATGTCTTACATGCGTCTAGCTACATAGTTAGCGATAAAGCAAACCATACATTGAGGTGAAATCTTTAGTTTAATATAGAGCGTTCATACAATAAAACCTCAAAAGATTTCACTTAGCTATATGGTTTAGCTGTATATGTTTGCACATGTTGGATGTAAAGCTGTGAAATGTAAATATCTCCACAGGTCTTGGCTCATATCATTTGATACCTGATAAATGGAGGGCAAGGTGGCTTAGTGGTTAGTATGTTTGTCTCGCACCTCTGGGGTTGGTGATTCAATTCCCACCTCTGCCCTGTGTACGATTAAAAAAAATAATTAATCAAGTAAAAGTAAAAGAATAATTACACTCAAAAGGTACCATTACAGTGTCACATGTAGTCAATGTATTTAAGTGTAAATGTATTTCATTACTTTACAGCCCTGGTTTGTATATAAGCTGTACTCCCATATTATAGATCCAATAGTAACTGGATAAATGCTACTCAGTCATTCCTTGGTAAATTGTGTATCATTAGCATATGATTAGCTCACATCTGAGAGATCTAACAAAGCTTATTCTAGGTGTCTTATTGCCATTTGCAGCTTGTTGCTGCTGCCTCTACATGATGACTGAAGAAGTATTAATGCCAGATCAGATATGTCCACATCAACTATTTGGCATGACACACAGTTAAGAAAATTTACTGGCATGTTTACAACACAAGATGAAAGCAGGAAGAGGAAAAAGCTAAGCTATTAATACCAATAATAAGCAAAGCATTCTTAATCTAAGTCTTATTCTTAAAAATGTCCTAGTCCTACAACAGCAATGTAATTCTATAAGCACTTTAAAAAATATAGCAATATTACTATTTAAGAGGTATTTAAGGACTTATGTTAAAATTTATGTCAATATTTACAGAAGAAACGTTTTCAGACATGGTTTATGCAGCTATTTAAGTCCACTCACATTATGCTAATCACCTGCATGTTTTTTCAGTAGCTTTTACATGCATTGTCTTGGTATGATTCAATATGAGGTTTTTGAATAGTGTCTAGGCCACCACCTTTAAACACAAGTACTTGCCTTTAACCCCTTAGAAAAACAGGAAATGCAGACTGAACAAGGAATTCTTGATGTCAGATGTAATAACATTTAATTCAAATTGTCAAATTAATAAAACAATGACAATTTTTGTTAATTCATTCCATTCTTCTGTAATGAAAACCTGCCAGTGCCTTGAAGGATATGCTAAATGAGCACTTATCTGATACTATTATGTTCATGGAGTGGAGTTCATAATATTATCCATAGAAATTGGTCCTTGAGATAAACAATGTCTCTGATTAAGATACTCTGTGCAAAAACAAACCTTTTTGTGATGATGCTATTAATTAATTGTGTCCTATTTGTGTATTTGATCATGCCTCAAATGGCAATGCATAGTTATTTTTGAGCATATTTACAAGCCAAACCATTAATTTCAGTGTCACATACTGTGACAAACTGATCAAACTGCCAGCCAGTGGTGCTGGGCATAATACTGTTACTCGCTTAACTCAATATCATACAAAAAAACTTAAAAACAGTATAAATCCAGAATTGTGCATAACTGTGACACACTTCTGTTATAGGCAAACTTCACCCCACATGTGTAACTCTTGCACAAATTCTGAATGGTGTTTAAATCTGTAACTATGTATGAGGTCACAATTTTATGCACAGAGATGCACACCTTTTGATAATAATCCTGATTCATATATAAATGCAAGCATACAACATACAGTACATGGAAACGTACAACAGACATCAAAAATTTCACATGCTCATTTTATTATTGCTAGATGATCAGTTAGAAAATTTGACAGAATTACATTTTTGAACACTTTATATATAAAGTCCCCTCTGAAACTATTGGAACAGCAAGGCCAATTCATTTGTTTTTGCTGTAGACTATTATAAGTGCTGAAGACATTTGGGTTTGAGATTAAAAGATGAATTGGAGAAGAGAGTTTATAATTTCAGCTTTTATTTCCTGTTATTCATATGTAAAATGCCTTGGTAAATATGAGCAAAGAAGGCTGTGAAAAATTGTCTTTATTGTTTAACATTTTGAGCTTTTCTTTAAAAAATTACAAAAATACTCTGCTTTCATAGATATCATACAATTTCAAACACATTTTGTATCAGAACACCCAATTTGTAGCAAGAGAAAATATTGGAACATGCGACTGACAGATGTTTCGTTATCCAGGTGTGTCCTGGTAGATTGATTGTTTAAACAATAAACAGCTCTGAACATCTACTCTTGGTTTTAGCATTCAGTTTCACCTGTGAAGACTGCATTTGTTCTTAATAAGGATAAGCCAACATGAAGATTAAAGAGCTGCGTATGGGAGAAATGCAAGCCATTTGGAAGCTGAGAAAAGAGGAAACATTAATCAGAGGCATTGCACAAACATTGAGCATAGCCAATACAACAATTTGGAATGTCCTAAGAAAAAGAAAGAAACCACTGGCGTACTGAGGAACAGACACCGTATGGACTGGCTAAGCAAAACAACAACAGCTGATGACTGAAACATTATAAGAGCTTTCTATAAAAACTTAAAAAGAACAGTCAGAGGCATCACCAACAACCTTCAAAGTGCAGAGGTGAAGGTATCACAATCCACCTTTCAAAGAAGACTTTGTGAGCAGAAATATAAAGGCAAACGACTTATCAGCAGTAAGAATCAGAAAGCCAGATTGGAATTCCAAAGAAATACAGAGACAAGCCACAAAAGTTTTAGAACTAAGATTAACCTTTAGTTTACATCAAGACTTATCTGCTCCTATACTTTTGCTCACCAAAAAATTGGGTGGTCTGATACAAAAAGTTGTATATTTAATGTAATTTAACATGTCTAGACGTAAATACTAGTAAATAAAAGCTGAACTCCTAAACTCTTGTCTCATATCCTTCTTAAGCTCTCAAACCTAAATATATTTGGTATAGCAAAAACAAATAATTTGGCCTTACCGTTCCAATATTTTCCAGGGGAACTGTATATGCAATCATATAAGGAGCTGGCCTTTTTCACACAAGATGAAATACACAAGAAGCAGAGCACAGGTTGAGGGGAATTCTGCAATTAGTCTGTCACACATCGTCATACTCCTGGTGAACTGTTTGACACACAATGAGAAAAGTAAAGCAAATAGCAATTCCCTCAACATCACTGATATTTAACCAAATTACTTGGATGACAATTGTATTTAGAAGATGCATTATTTCCTTCCTTTGACTCTAATCCCTGCAGATTAGTGTAAGTGGCAGATAGCTAACTGTAATGTTAGTTGGAGCTAACAAGGACAAACAGTCAAAACACACTGTCTCTGAAAAGTGTGCCAAATTCCCTGTTTGATTGAGCTTTAGCTATACCAAAATCCCTATATGTTTGATCTATAGCAAGCAAATTATAAGTTAATGACACAGCTAATGGTGAGATAAATACTGCTAACGGTCTGTATATGCATTCATTATCTAAATGTCATCCCTGCCCTAATATATCCATGCATCCAAATGGCTTCCTCTTACACCTGCTTCAAATTGTGAAGTCAGTAAGACAAAAAGCCTGCTCTTGCTTGGTCTGTTCTATGGACAGATGAAATTAAGATGAATCTGTATTGGAGTGGTGGAAACAGGAATGTGGGGAGCAAAAATGGAGCTGCTCATGATTCAAAGCATCCTATATGAGTGGATTGACTCACTCAC
>JAOUWY010000030.1:16545542-16558272 GCA_025728095.1 Prietella phreatophila
TCTCTCTCTCTCTCTCTCTCTCACACACACACACACACACACACACACACACACACACACACACACACACACACACATGCATACACACACAGAAGTACCTTGGGCAAAAATAATCAATTAAAATATTCATGCCAGGGCTGACTACACCATATAAATGATTTGATACAAATTAGCCTTCACTAATTAAACAGTTTCATTTACAAAAATCAGTGTGTCAGAGTGTGTGCGTAGCTCACCAGATCTATCACATCCTCCCCGATACACTGCCTCAGGTTCTGTAAGTCTGTGAGTGATAAAAATGCCACTAAATCCGTGCATTTTTAAATGACTAGTTACAGAGAGGTTTGTGGGTGGATACAATAAACTGTGTGCAATTTATTGTTCCTTCAGTTTCAAATAATGTGTACATGCAGACGTTGATATAGATTTCTGTGTATCAAATTTCTGCATTAGTGTCATTTCTATGGAAAGAAATGCTGTGTAAACAACCTATTTCTTGAAATTAAAACATGTTTGCACTAATTAGTAACCCGTGTTGAATAATACTGATTCATGGCTTGTTTTCATTTTTGGATGTACTGACATGGAAACCACCCTTACTAACACCCAGGAAGCATGGCCTGGTTGCAGACACTCCGTTTCTTATTTTTAGTAACCTAGAAAAAAAAAGTAGAAAATGATTAAATAATAATAATAATAATAATAATAATAATAATAATAATAATAATAATAATAATAATAATAGATTAAACCATGACCTCAGCACAAGTGTATTATTTGGCTAAGAAAATCCATTTTGAAAACTGTTACAGTTCAGAGTGCTTGTTTGTGCATGGATGGGCCCCCTGTCAGTCATTTTTAGACACTCTCCAACACCCTTCTTGTCCCCGCCATCTCAGTCTGTTCAAAAAGTAAAATAAATATGGCTGAGATTGGAAAACGCCTAGCACAGCCAGATAATTCTCTTGTAAGAAAAAAATAATAATAATAAAATCATGCTGTGGTTCAAAATAACTTAATGACAAGGAAAGCAATAAAACCAGACTAACTATTGGCAGCACTTTTACAACATGGAGTAATTCATCACTGATGAAGGGGGTGAAGCTGGATGCAAAATTAGCTTAACATTTCTATTTGATTAATTATGTAAAGTAGGCCATTCAAACAGTTCAAAGCATTATACAGAATGCATTTACATACCAGTCCAGTTGTTAATTCTGTGTTCAGCTTTTTTTCAATTACAAAGAGGACAGCATTATTGACCATGGTTATAAATCAATATGAGCCGAATTGTGCAAGTTTACAGTGTTATGACTTGGCTTTCAAGCAGCTGAATGGTCTATCATGTAGCTTAAACTGCTAACAATGCTAACCGGAGTGTAAAGGGCAAACAGGACAGGAAAGGCACTTGTGATTATTCTCATCAATCAGTATGAGAAAAATGTTGCATGATTATAGTGTTGTAACTTGGTTATTAAGCAGCTGAATGGCCAATCATGTAGATTCAAATGCTAACATGCTTATAGCAAAGGTTTAAAGCTTATTCATAACCGTTCACATAAATCAGCATGAGCTGCATTTTGCGTGTTTGTAGTGTTATAACTTGGCTTTCAAGCAGCTGGAAGTGTGTGCTTGAAAGAGATGTCATGACAGTCTCAGTGAACTCTACACTTTAAAACATTTCAGGTGGTTAAACTTAGAAACGAGCAAGTTCGCCTGCTGAAGATATTTGTTTCAACACAAAATGTTATGTTTTACAAGTTTTCCATGTCAAGACAATGAATTACTTTCATTTTTGAAAACTTATAAACTTGAGTTCAATATCCAAATGTTGTCATGACAATTGTAGTTATAGAGAAGAAATAAGCTCACATAACGTAATGGGGCTATCATGTTTTACAGTGTACAAGAGCTTTGTGTACATGGGTGGTAATGTGGTTTTCGGGGACTCAGGGAGTAAAGAAAATTATTCACTTGTCTTTAACCCCACCTACTTAACCATTTGAGATCTAATCTTGAGAAATTTTGACACATCTTACCTAATACGCCTTTAAGCATGAAATGCTTTCTATTTCTACAAATGCAACAGCTACATCACTAAATCGGTGAGTTCTCCATATTAATGGACGTTTCACTAAGTGAATTCTGTAGGTTTGGATGCTCCTGGAATCTGTGTAAGAAACCAACACATTTGTGTCAAAACACAGCAGTTCACATTATACACATTTCAGAAAGTGCTCAAGTACATTTCAACACGTGTCCCCTTCACATATACAGGCAGACACAAAGTAATTGTAACGTATCTGAATTTAATTGAACAAACAATGCGTTCTAACCGAATACACATACAGAAACAAATAGTTTCTTCAGTAAGTTTGCCAGAAAGGTTTAAAGGCATGGGCTTGCGACCGTAGATGTGCATCAAGACTGGAGTTCTACAGAATGCAACAAAAAAGATTTTTACTTTCATACTTTCATACTTCATACTCACTAAGAGTGCAGGTATGAAGCTCTCAGGACAAAGACAATGTTCATTTATGACTAGGAGGCACCCAGTGCTATTTTTTCCCTATTGTCAGTGGTTTGATACAGTAGTCTGACCTAAACAATGCCTGAGCCCCAAAATAAAAGCATGAAAAATGCTCCACATAGCCCTGAGCGCTGTGCATAGGGTAGCATCACTCTGGTGCAGTCTCCAAAAAAGAACCATTTAAAGGCAAGATTAAAAGCATTAGGAAAGATTAGTCACAATTTGCCGAGATTATGTCTCTAACAGTTAAGTAGGTCGGTTCAAAGTTTGAATGATTATTTTTAACTCCAATTCCTGCCCATGTTCACAAAGCTCCACCCCTAGGATCGCCAGTGAGTAGACTTCAACTAGAATTAAAATGTCTTATAATAAGTAGATAAATAACTAGCTTAGTGCTAACGTCGCTTGACAGGAGATCTAAATAAATAAATAAAAATTGCCAGAGTATGTGGCAACAATTATTGACATCTGTGGTCCTCCTTCATAGCTAAAACATCAATTTCACAACAGAATAGCAGTGAATGTCAAGGCTATATATTATGCAGGATGGCTGTGCACAGCTTTCAAAAACATAGCTCTTAGATTAACTTTATTTATTACCATTACTTTTTACATTTAAGGCATTTGCCAGATGCCCTCATCCAAAGCGACTTACATTTATCTCATTTATACATCTGAGCAGTTGAGGGTTAAGTGTCAGTTGAGAGCTGGTGAAGGTTAAGGGCCTTGCTCAAGGGCCCAGCTGTAACAGTTTAGTGGTGCTGGGATTTGAACTCACATCCTTCCAAGCAGTAGTCCAATATTATAACTATTGAGCTACCATTGCCCATGTCACTTATCTTATGTGACTTATTGTCTAATCGTGTTACACAAGCACTCTGCACTTAGTATTTTAGCATTTACTTTTAGCCCACTCAGCCATTCCACTGCTTGAAGCGAAGTTATAGCACTACAAACATGCAAAATACTGATTTATGATTATGGTCAAGACTGACTTTTCTGTGTTGTTTTTCTTTTTAATGAGCTCGCTGTGAGTTTTCAGCTGACCTATTGCTAGTATAGCTGCCTGGGTGTTAGTTAGCATTACATACATTTCGATGAAGGGGGCTTATCCAAAGCATTACCTCACCTGGCTTTCTATGTGATATAAACATATCTACTTGATTCTTTATGCAAAGCTGGCCATTCAGACAATTCAAAGGTTTATACAGATTGTGTTTGCATACCTATCCAGGAGCAACAACACTAATTCTGCATCCAACTTTATCCCCTTCACCTGTAATAAATTATTCCATAATGGAAAAGTGCTGCCAGTGTTTATTATGGTTTTACTGTGTTATTTGTCCATAAGTTTTATCAAAGTTCAGCATTTTTATTATTTTATTTTTTTGCTCAATGTAAAAGTATTTGGTTGGACTGGGCGCAAAATTCCACCATAATTTTTCTCTTTGAACACTCTGAGATGGGACAGATTGAATGGCATTGGGGCATGTTTACAAAAACAAACAGATGACTCACAGCTTTCTAAACCACTTTTTAAAATCATGTTCTACATATTTTACTTGTAGAAATAAAAAAAAATACTATTGAAACTTTAAATCAAGTTTAATGAACTTGTATGTATATATCCATTTTCTTCTTTATTAAAAGAAAATCTTCCTGGGCAATCAGACAGACATTATAATGAAACTGAGCTAAAGAACTGAAATTTTACTCAAAGCAGCACTGCATCCTAAGGTTATATAGTAGTAGATTCTAACAGCGTGAAAAGCAAATTGTCAGATTTTTCTGGAATGTTACATACCCCAGAAATAAGTAATTCTGATAAAATATTATTTGGTGACTGTTGTACTATAAACAATTTCCTGCCTTGGGAAAATGAAAGAATTCCACAGAAAGTGTAAAGTGATTGATGGCTGATAACGCATTGGGTCTGATGGGGCACCATTGACTATATCAATACATAATGCACAGCTTCATGTAGTGCACACAGAACTCCCCCTCTGATGAGGTATTTATTTATTTATTTTTATCATCTGCAGCCATCCTGGATAGTGTTCATTCTTAAGTGTTGTCTCATCCTTAAGGAATTCTGTTGCATCTTGTATACTCAAAGGCAAGTGTGTATAGAGAAATCCAGGTTACCTACGACTGCTTTCCCACTGTGCTACCAACAGACTAAACCAATCTACCCCTGACTAATGCCCAGAGGCACTCACAACAGTACCAATGAAAGCTCACCTCAACAGCAGTGCTCTCTATCCACCAAAAGTATGTGACTGGCATTATGTTTCAATAGCCTACCAGAAATCATTTATTGATATTAGCTTGAACTTCAATAGCTTGAACTTGTCTCTTGGAATTGGGCATTTCCTGCTCCACACCAGCAAAGGGTGAAAGTTCAACTCAGTCAATACATTTTTTAACAATTACAGAGAGAAGTCTGTTTTGTGTACTGGGACCCTGTGATGCTTCCAAACCACCTCAAGGGTCTACCGACTTTAACCATCCTGGTGTACTGCAAAGCACATCAGTGACTAATTTGCTGATGATGACATAGCTATGGGGCTAATTAACAACAATGGTGTGGCGGAAGAGTGGTACCACAAAAACCTGGCTCTGAGTTCAACAACGTGAAAGCTCGTTATTGGCTTCAGGAGGCTCAGAGGGAGTCACACGCCGATCAGTGTTGATGAGGCATGCATTGAAACTGATTGCTGCTTTAGATTCCAACAGGACTCACAATTCTGCTCACAAAACACTGAAGACAATGCAACAGTAGCTATGCTTCCTAAGCTGACAAGAAAGAGCATAAATAAACAGATGCCACTGAGCATCCATCACAACTCAACACTGGGTGCGGGATGTACTAAGCTGTTTGCTCCCATTTTAATGCATAATTAGGCTGCATTCTACCCAAGCAATGTGCATATTATGTATGAAGCTGGTGTACAGGCCTAAATGTGCAGTTTATGTTCCATTCATGCAGCAACATGGAAATGTGCTTCTATTTCTCGTACATTTGAGGGAGGATAGCACAAAAAGATGGAAGGTTAGACAAATGGGAAGTATGGCTGATATTTGCCAGGAGTGGCGTATGACTATAGGTTTTTGGTGGGGCAAGACAGCATTAAATAATGACAAAAAAATAAATAAATAAACAAAATGAAATTGAGAGGCACTCTTCAATTATGCTATAATAGCTCACTAGTAGTATGTAGTGAATTTTAAGAGCAACTTGAATAATCTATCTATATACACTTCAATGTGCGAACAGAAAGATGCCTGGTCTAAAATCCAGCACCCACAGCACAGATATATAGCCTTCCCTTGGTTGGTAGAAGTGAACATATCTGACAGAATACTGCTACCTACTGTTTAATTTGTATAATTTGTAAACAAACATTTCAAATATTTTTCAATCACTGTTTGTTTCAATCAGATCACATTATTGAAATGCTAATCACATCCTTTCTCATCAGAAAAAAGACTAAAACGATGGTTCATTTTCATGACTTGAAAAAAAATGAAAAGAAATTCAACTCTGTTTGATAGATCAGTGTGGTTCCTGTCACCATTATCACAGACGAGGTAATATTATTAACTTTCCTGTCCACTGCTCTCCAACAAACAAAATGCTCACAGAGCAAGCATGGGTCAGAGTGATTTCTGCCCCAAAGGGCCTTTCAACTAGTCATGGTAGTTCCCTTTTTGATCACTATGTAGAAAGCCTCAGCTGCACTATGCCAAAAAAGGTGATCACATCATTGGAACATCAGCTTATATCTGTCCAACAGAAAACAATTTTTTAATCATTAGTCACTCAAAAAAGAGTAGTAATTTATGTAAATTAACATTTACTGAATAGCTCGTAATGCCTGACCCTGTGAATGAGCCGCCATTTATATTAAGCTCAATATACTAAACTTTGGGCAATTGGTGAACAGACATTTTTTGCATATGACTTTGGCCGCCTCCCAAAAACGTGTGTTCCTCTGAGCTTTATTAGATTTATGAATGTGATGCCTTGATACAGTCTCTTATAGCTAATCCACCATTTTGGCAGATTTTGTCAGTCTAGTCAGATAGCCAACCTAGCTAATAGACAAGTTTTCATACAACCTGAGCATTTTGAGTGTTTAAGTCATAATGGTGGGATGTCACTGCTGTGTTTTAAACTGCCACAGCAGATCAGCTGTGGACAAAAACAGAAGAAGAAAAAAACTACAGTGAACTGTAAACTCTAGGGAAGCAGTTCAAGTTATGTTTTAGAGGGAACTTTGGAGAATGGTATTCCATATAGGATATTATCATTTTCTCATGGATATTACAGGAATAATTCAATTTCATACATGCTGTAATGACTGGCCTTTGTATAATCTAGGTAATAACCAAAATGCATTTTGATTGATAGACTAGCACTAGTAGTTTTAAAGAAAATGAAATAATTTGTCCCCTGTCTCATCAATACTCCATTTCTTTGCACAACTGGGACAGCATTAAGTGAAATTACATTTTAATATTTAGTCAATATCTAATATAATACTCTGTTGGTTTCATTATGTAAAAGTTCTATTTAATACATTTCCTCACATTTGAAGATATTACATAAGTGAACTTGGGGTATGCTGGCGTGAACGCTTATTGGCTGAGTGTAACAAACTTCCAAGATGGGCAAGGAGGAGGTGAGAACCAGCTGAATGTAAAGGTAACATTTAATCTTAACCAAAAACCAAATATAACACAAATGTAACCCAAACGCAAATCGGACATGCATCGCTTGTTCACCTCTCTGGTGTTTCCATCTGCTCCTTTATCACTCTCTCCTACTGATTAGATAACTCAGTGGCAGGCATACGTCCTCACAGCCTGGACCCTCCCTCCTCTTTGCCACACCGAGGCAAAAAACGTTTCCCATGGTATTCTGTCACTATTTACAAAGTTTAGGTTAAATCACAGCAGGTTTGGTTTCATTAACATGTTTAGTGGGAAAAGAATAAATAACAATTCCACCAAGTGATATTTAATCCATTTATTATTTTACTGTTTTATTAGTAAGAAAAGGTCAATTGTACAGAGTACTGAACTATACAGAATACTGCAATCTTAATATTGTATATACTTATTTAAAGCTTAAATACTTAATATACGTATTTTAACTGTCAATAAAACAGTAGGGCTGTGGAGATCAATAAGGTCACTGTAAATGTAAAGTAGACAGCATTCATTGGTTTGAACACTGAGTCAGGTTGGAAATAGTGAAACCATATAGCAACATTTTCAGGATGACTTATTACAACTCCTGATGGTGGACCTCACCAAACAATAACAGACAGCACTTATAAATAGTGTAAATACAATACTTTTTTTGGACTGAGCATCAATCAGTGTGGTAATACTGCTAATAAAGCTGCTTTATTCCAGTTCCAGAGCCATGAGAGTTGGAGACAACTTTAAGAAATGTTTTGACTAGTTTATGCACTCCAAGTGAACGCTTAAGTGCAGAAAGAGACCCTTCTAGTTGACACTATATAAATTATTTTTAAAAATGTTTACAGTGCAAAAATGCCTATTGGTTTCACACCATCAATGAAAAAAGATTTTCCAGTTGCTTTTATACAGCCAGTGTGCAGATGGAGCAAGGGCACTAACAAGTGTGTGTCTGACCCCTTACAAACCTGGCAGTATGCTGGGGACCTTCCTAGGACCATAATTTGATGTCTGGGAGAGTAGGTGTGGTTTGGCTGGCTCAACAGTAATCTCATTAACAAGAAAAATCATGATCTGTTCATCACGAATAGAGCTATCAGCAATACTGTTTTCATAGTTTGAATGGGCTGCAGTGTTACCTGTAATATAGTGATGGGAAGGTATACAGCTATCTATTTGGCCAGTCTCTGTTTCAGCCTTGTAATTAAACCTTGGCAGTGAGTTTTTGTCTGCTTGCAAACAGTTTGACCTCCATTGCCGTAGGTGTTCCAAATTAACTGAACCACCGTCTTGTGGATTTCCAATACGAAGGTATATGCTTGCTGCGTACACTATCTGAATACACTGACCCATTAGGTACACAGCTCTCAGACACATGAGGTGTTCATCTACCCACTTTCAGAGCTTGTTTGCCCACCTCAACATTGCTTGAGATATTGTGCCCCAAGTATTTGATGTAAAATACCATTGTGGTGTGGTACTCCACACTAGTATATGTGATCCTTTTAGGGTTTCCTTAAAATATTCAGTAATAGTCACACAACTTTCATTTCAAGGATGTTAATATGCTGACATTGACCCTCCTTTTCCATCTCTTTTTCACCTTCAGGTTTTTCCATCCTTGCTGGGAGGCATCTGTATATACTCTTTGCATGGAGAACACCTAAGGGCATACTTTGAAAAAGAAAATACACTCTGGATGAATGCCTCAGGGTGTGTACACATGCTTTTGTCACCAATACTTAAACAGGCTTTTGCAATATGGCTGATATTCCTTGAGGATTCAGTCAACTGTGAAATTTTTGAAAAGTTCTGAAAGTTTTACCACTGGGGTTGCTCCTGTCAGATGTAGCTGGATGTAAAATAGTTGTAAAAATATGTAGTAGATGTAAAAAGTCTATATATGGGCAGTATGTGACTACTTGCAATTTTCTGCTTGCCATTATAATCTACAAAGCTCATAAAGGCTTGAATACCTTGCAAGTTAAGCTCCATGCATATTAACTGCACAGTCTGTGCACATGTCAAATGATTTCCCATAATTGACTTTCAGTCTGAGAATTTTACGTGAGCTCAAGAGCTGTTTGGCTTAACAATCTCTGTTGGACCTGTCCATACAGCAGCCAGTCATCCAGACAGCGGCGTACCCAATCAGAGAGAACTGATTTCAAGGATGATTAAATTAATAATACAGTGCTGTACAAAAGTATTTGATTTCTTCTGATGTCTTCTGTTTTTGTGTATATGTCATACTAAATAGTTTTATATATACTAAAAGGCAGCCTGAACACACAATAGAGTCTTTATTTATTTGGGTTTTTTTAAGCAAATAAGTTATCCAACACCTATCACCAATGTGAACAACTAATTGCATCCTTAAACTTAAAACCTGGTTGTGCAACCTTTACAAACAATAACTGCAACCAAAAGTTTCCTATAACTGGAGATCCGTCTTTCATTTTCTTCTATGACTAGGATTTACACCTGCTTTGAATTGTCTTGCTGCATAATCCAGTTGCGCTTGAGTTTCCGCTTACAGAATGAAGACCGGACATTCTCCTTTAGGATTTTATGTTAGAGAGCAGAATTCATGTTTCCCTCAGTTACTGCAAGTTGCCCAGACCCTGAAGTAGCAAAGCATCCTCACACCATCACACTTCCACCACCATGCTTGACCGTAGGTATAATGTTCTTTTTGTGGAATTCTGTGTTTGGTTTATGCCAGATGTAACAGGACCCCTGTCTTCCAAACAGTTCCACTTTCGACTCATCAGCCCACAGAACATTCTCCCAAAAGGTTTGAGGATCATCAAGGTGTGTTTTGGCAAAATACAGATGAGCCTTAATGTTCTTCTGGGTTAGTAGTGGTTTTCACCTTGCCACTCTTCCTAGTGTATTTCTGATAGTGGAGTCATGAACAGTGACCTTTATTGATGCAAGAGAGACCTGTAGGTCCATCGATGTTGTCCTTGGCAACATCAAAGGACTACCATTCATTACTGTGCCAAGTTTTTCCATTTGGAGATAATGGTTCTCACTTTGGTTCTCTGGAGTCCCAGAGCCTTTGAAATAGCTTTGTAACCCTTCCCAGACTGACGTATTTCAATCATCTTCATCTTCATCATTTCTGGAATTGCTTTCAATTTTGGCATAGACCTTTTAACCAATTTTGAAAAGCAACTTTGACCTTTTAACCAATGTTGAAAAAGTTCTATTTAAGTGTTGATATGATTGAAAAGGGTTTGCAGTAATCAGGCCTAGTTGTGTCTAATTCAGCTGAACCCCATTAGGAATGCAGTTTCAAAGATTTGGGGAATTAGTAACTATAGGGCAAATACATTTTCACACAGGCCCAGATGGTATTGGATAACATTTTTGCTGCAATAAATAACATTATCATTTAAAAATGGTATTTTGTGTTTACTTAGGATTTCTTTGTTTTATCTTATATGTTGTTTTAATTTCTGAAACAATTTAATATGAGATATAAACAAAAACAGAAGAATCAGTCAAAACTCTGTCAAATATGAGAACTGCTATCAATCTGGTATGCCTCAACGCACTAGCTCTGATGGTGCATATATAGTAACAATAAAAATCAAAGGAGTAGAGCACTATAATCATCCATTCGTCAACTCTTTAAAAATACAAGAATGGGATAGAAGATGTCACATTGGCCTTTTATAGGCTGCATGTTTTGAGATACTTTGAGCCATTTTACACACAGTTTTTTTTTCTTAGTTTAGAGGACAAAAGTAATTGTATCAGTTGGCTATCTGTGTCTGGAGTCTGTTACTACTCTCTCAAAACATGTGTAATAAAGTATCAGTGCCAGTAAACTGTCAGAATGGTAAAACATCTGAATATGTCATGCACTGATAAATAATATTGCCAAAACATGTAAGCATCTGACCATGGTATATTGAATCAAGAAAGTTGAGCATGTTAGTGACAAATCAGATAGTGCCACTTAATGGCATGTCTGGCTGGATCTTGTCTATAAAGGATTTTGTGTTGTATCAATTTTGTAGTTTATAAAAGCATAATAAATGGTCCAACTAAATGCTTTAAACTCAGTAAATGGAGCTTCATCTTGCAGCAGGACAGTTTTCCAAGGTCAAAAAGTGGAGTCTTCTTGACTTTCATTTTCATCAGTTATACTGTTAGACAGACTAACTGTTATGCTGTTATAATGCATGCTGTTATTCAGTGTAATTGGATTTTATTGTGTGCTTGTGAATGCTTTTGGCTATGAGGATAGCTGGAGAAAAAAGTGGATATAATTCCTTCTGAGTAGATCCCCAGTGGCCAGACACTCTATGCTTTGAACACTAATTCAGTGTGTGCCTTATTTCTACATCCATTCTTTTTATTATAGCCCTTCACTTTCTCTGTCCATTTCTCTGCCCCCCTTCCCCTCCCCTCTGATGCTATTGATTTTCAGGATCTTTGAACTTCAAAACTCGGCAGCACTCCTTCATATCCCCTGCTGTGCTCACAAGCATTTCTTTCCCTTTTTCTGTCTCTCTTTCCTCTCATATCTCTGATGACGATGCATACTGAGAGCATGGCTTGGTATGAAATACACCATGTGAAGTACAAAGGAATAGACGGAGGCCAATAGGCTTGGAGTAATAAATATAGGCTTGACTAAAAGTCATATGTCACCTTGAATTCAATCATGCTTATTATGCATGCATGGTTCACAAGTGCTACATTCCCTTATTGTTACAGTGATAATAATACAGGGGAAATGAGGCTTTCAGCAACATTTAAGGATGAATGTGAATTTATTATGTTCCTTGCTTGAACATTTAATGTAATTTTAAGGTCTTTTTCGTTAAGACCACTTCACATCTTGCTTTTACATACTTCAGAGACTTCAAAGAAAGTCCTTTTCCCCCCATTATGCTTATGAGAGTTGACGCTACTGGTTTCAATAACACAACAGTATTTTGAATTAAACAATAATAAGGTAAGGACATACAACCCCAATTCCTAAAAAGTTGGGACACTGTGTAAAATGTCAATTAAAACAGAATGTAATTATTTGGAAATCTCATTAAACCATATGCTATTCACAATAGATAATAGAAAACATATCAAATGTTTAAACTGAGTAAATGTACCATTTTAAGGAAAAAAAATAAGGTAATTTTGAATTTGATGGCTGCAACACATCTTTAAAAAAACTGGGACGGGGGCAACAAATGGCTGGAAAAGTAAGTGTTACTAAAAATGAACAGCTGGAGGAACATTTGGCAACTAATTAGGTTAACTGGCAACAGGTCAGTAACATGATTGGGTATAATAAGAGTATCTTAGAGATGCAGAGTCTCTCAGAAGTAAAGATGGGATGGGATGGAATCTGGATGTAAGCATATGCTGCTCTAAAACTTCTAAAAGCTGTATATTGTCACAGCTCTAGAGACTTTGGACTCCACTTCCCATCAGCCACTGCACCACCAGTCACATGGACACCTGCACCTG
>JAOUWY010000030.1:16602135-16626481 GCA_025728095.1 Prietella phreatophila
AGTAGGGAGGGAGGGTGCAGACAAGCGCTGCTGGCTAAAGTCTTTTATCAGGCTTTGATGAGCCCACAGGATAAAGGCTACAGACTTGTTTTACGATAAACATCTTTGGAAAGAGAACTTGTAAACAAAAAATCCATAAATTAGGAAGTAAGCTCAAAGACCTTGATCAAAGCATGGACACGTTGCAGGCCAGTAAAAGGAGGGGTCTTGGTTTGCACCAGTAAATATTTGGGCTAAGTAGCTTAGCATGAGATCTCAGTGAATGGTTTGATGAGGATGAATAGGATGAAATCATATGCCATGGCCTTCATAATCACCAGACCTCAACCCAATTGAGGGGAAATTTTGGACCAAGTTGTTAGAGAGCATTCTCTGCCTTCATCAAAACACCAATTGAAGGAATATCTTTTGGAAGAATAGTGTTCATCCATCCAGTACACTTCCAGAGTACTGGGTGTAATGCAGCGCCACTATCTGGATCTTTTTAATGCTAAAATATTTGTATTTGTATCTCTATTTGGATGAACTCCAAAGTGGACATGGCCTAAACCAGAAGGTTCTTTTTTTTAATGAACCTTATACCCCTCACAACACTGGAAAAATCCCAGAGGTAGAAATGCCAACACTATGTGTGAACTCCAGTTCTTGGCTCTACATCACTCAAATTCATAATTAGTCTCAACTAGACATGTGCAGGGGGCACAGTGGTTAGAACATTTGCCTCACACCTCCAGGGTTGGGGGTTCAATTCCCACCTCCACCCTGTGTATTTGGAGTTTCCATGTTATCCCTGTGCTTCGGGGGTTTCTTCCTGGTATTCCAGTTCCCTCCCCAGGGTCAAAGATATTGGCATTTCCCTTGTGCCCAGAATGTATGTGTGTGTGTGTGTGTGTGTGTAATTGTGCCTTGTGATGGGTTGATGCCCTGAGTCCCCTGGGATAGGACTTGTGCCCTGAGTCCCCTGGGATAGGACTGGGATTGGCTCCCCACAACCCTGTGTAGGATAAGTAAGTGGTATAGAAAATGGATGGATGGTTAGACATGTAACCCCCCCCACACTCATGCAGTTATTTTTGATTGTGCGTGCCCACAATATTTTCTAACAAATGTACTTGGTTCTATTTACCAAAATATAAAGAAACAGGTAGACACATTTAAATCGCCATTGACTCAGACAACATAGTAAGGACTACCACATATTCATGTTAATGCTCACACCCACATCTCATGAAAGTAAAAAACCTCCCATTTGCACCGTTCTTTGTTGATCCCATGGGATCTAGTCTATAATACACACCATTTCATTAAAAAACAAGTGTGCCTCATAGTTATGTGTATTTGTGTCCGTTAGAACACATTAGGCATTCAAGTCAAATAACGTATTGTCAGATAGGGGCAGAGACGGATGCTTGTGCAGCCCATTTATTTTAGCACAAGTTGATAAAACAAAGTCAAAACCAGAGCCACAAAATAAATAAAATACGACCTAGAAGACCATGGCATGAAACAAACAACATACAACAGGTAACAGAAATTTAGCAATGCCTGCGTTATTTATGCTGTGAGTGTAATGGGAAACCGGTGGGCATAATCAGAACTAATGAGGCCATGGTTGTGGTAAACAACATTTTAAACGTTACAAAAGAAACAACATAAAGTACCTTAGTAATGTGTAATGAAGATAAGTCTCAGGAACTAGAATGGAAACAAAGAGCTAACTGCAGCCTCACAAAATGGCTGAACTAGACTCCATTTCCCAGCAGCCACAACCATGGCCTCGTTACTTCTGATTATCACGTCCAGCAGTGATGATGTCAGTGTGTGTGCAAGTAAAGGTATTCTAGCTCAAGCAGAAAGTGAAGACTAAAAATGCACATTATACTAAAACTAATGTGAAATATAAAGCTATAAATTGAAGGTGTTTTGTACAACATGTGACTTGTATATTCCAAATATTGCATAGGGCTGAATGTGTTCAGATATCAGAGTTGTTGGACAGGCAAAAATATTCTTTTATTAACATTTAAAATGTTGTTTACCTTTATTATATTATGTTTAACTTTTATATATATATATATATATATATATATTAGTAAATGTAATATCAGTGGGAGACAAATGGCACCCCGAATCACCCAGGCCATATTTCACATACTGTATTTGTAAACCAAGCCAGTGTTTACAGCCATGTTTAAACAGATGTATGAACACATTGCATTATGGGAACACACATAGTGTCTGAGCTAATAAAACTATTTCTTATAAATACTCAAGCATATCAATTAGAACTCTTCTTATAATGGATTCTGTGTGTTCTATCATTTGGCACTTCCAAAATATCTGACATTCAAGTAAGAACCCTAACTAGACATCAATTTCGTAGAGTAAACTATCGGAGAGTAAACCAGCCAGCCTGGAGCATTCTGGTTGACAAATATTTCATCAGCATAGGGATGAGAGGATCACCCGCACTCTCTGATGATTTATTTATTTGTACTTATAAAATAAATTATATATCTCTATATATGATTTTGATGATTAATTTATTTATAATTATGTTAATTATGCATGCACTGTGGGGTAGAAGACCTCATTTTCTGGGGCAACAGCTTTTGGAACAGCTTTGCAATGATCACAGACACAGGGGGCCGATAGGGGCCCGTCTGTGTGTGTGCGCGCGTGTGCGCATGTGTGTGTGTTTTGTTGTAATAATGATGTATTCATGGCTCACACTGGACCTTGGACCCTGGAGACCTCTAGAGAGAGAATTAGAGAGAACAACAATGGTCATAAGGGAAATCAGATTCAAAAAAGGATGAAGAGGATGGAGGAAAATCTGATATGGGAATGTTCAGAAAGCTTTCACTTAAAAAAAAAAAGCTATAATTCCCATTTCTGATTTAGTTATTAACAGTAGGTTATTTAAGGATAAGCATATGAATAAATTGCCAGGTTCATAATATTTGTGTGTGTGTGTGTGGGGGGGGGTGACAACATTTTGTGTGTGTGTGCGCGCGTATGCAGTGTGTCTGTGTGCACCTGTGCGTACTCCTCAAATATCCACAGTAAACATGCGACGAGTTCAATAAGTCCTTAACCTTTCCTGTGTAAACCCTGATATCTCTCGATAGTCCTCAGAAAAAGCACTGGTGTTAAATGAACCCCTGCAGAGTGTGTTATGGTCCTGCACAGCACACCGTGAACTCCAAATGAGCTCAACCAAAGTTCTTAACCCTGGGTTAAATGCATTGGCTAGCAGAAGCACTCGACCACTGTGCATGCACACACTCGCACACTGCCACTACCTATAGAAACCGGCAAGTATACATACAGACGGGTGACAAAGGAAAAGAAACAACATAAAGTACCTCAGTAATGTGTAATGAAGATAAGTCTCAGGAACTAGAATGGAAACAAAGAGCTCACTGCAGCCTCACAAAATGGCTGAACTAGACTCCATTTCCCAGCAGCCACAACCATGGCCTCGTTACTTATGATTATGCGCACCTAGTGATGTCAGTGTGTGTGCAAGTAAAGGTATTCTAGCTCAACTCAACAAGCAGAAAGTGAAGACTAGAAATGCACATTATAGTAAAACTAATGTGAAATATAAAACTATAAATTTAGGGTCTTTTGTACAACATGTGACTTGTTGTATATTCCAAATATTGTATAGGGTTGAATGTGTTCAGATATCAGAGTTGTTGGACAGGCAAAAGGATTCTGTAGATAGGTTATTATTAATGTTTAAACTGTTGTTTACAGAGGTGTTTTTGTTATTTATGTCAGTTCATCAAGAAGTGTGGTGCACTGCATTCTTTCAGTTATGGCTTCAGTTATATCTCTGAGTCACTGATGGAAAACCGTGCACACAGGTGTGCCCATGTCTTTACTTCTCTTGAACCAACACTGACCTTAAATGGTGTTCCGGCTGAGTATGGTGTCAAATCCATACCAGAGCCCGCAGTCCTATCTCCCACATGGAATCATATTTCCAACTGGAAGTTGCATCATCCAAACTTCCTGAAGATTATGGAGGAAAAAGTAAGTTCTCTCATTATTTCTTCTTTATTTTCAATAATATTGTGATATTGACTGATGAGGAACAACCCTGTTACCCAAATTATAGATTGAAAGAAAAAAGAATAATTGGTTCTCCTTAAAGTTGTCATAAGCATGGACTAGCATATTTCGCATATTTGCTAATTCTATGCTATAATTAATCATCCCATTCATATACTAGATCTCATCCCTATTACTTTCATCCATTACTTACAGTATTTAAGAGCAAAATGCAGCCACTGTCAGCAAATAAACATGTTAAAACTGAGATATTGTGACCTGAGATGATTAGCACATTTCTTGAACGATTAAAGTAATACTTTCTTGGTGCAACAGAAAAGTGTTTGTCATATCGTCCGGAGATCCCAGGGTCGAAACCCAATAATACCACAGCCATCCACGGCTGGGAGTCCAGGGGAGCAAAAATTGTCCATGCTCTCCAGGAAGGAGGGGTGGCATACACTCTCTCCCCTATCAGATAGCACTTTCCTATGAGTATGTTATGCTGCCTTCTGACGCTGCATGAGGAGGTTTTTTAAAAGATGCAGTTGGCTGGCTTCACATGCCTCAGATGAAGCTTGTGTTAGCCTTCACCGTCCCTGGTTGGTAGCTTTATCGTGATAGGGGAGTGCTGACTGGTGGTTGCGAACTGGCCAAGACCAATGTGACAAAAATGTTTTAAAAAAATGTTTTCTAAAACTATCACCTTATCTTTTAGAATTGTATATCTTTTATATTTTATTTGTAAGGGTTACACAGATTTAATGGCACCGCAATTATGAAATCAGTCTACTTATGTTTGCTCATCAACCGTTGCTTATTATAATAGATTCAGATAAAACAGTGGCATTTGGGATACGCCCCAGATATGACAGCAGGCACAAAGACAGGAAGCATCACAAGAATTGATGCCGTTAGATTTACAGGTTCTTGGTGGGCTTCTTTTCTCTTTGAGCCAAGACTGCCAGTGCTGAGACTGTGTGAAAGCTGTGCAGCATACAAAAGGAAAACATGTTACACAGCAGACGGCCAGCAATTCTGCAGGAATATAAGGAGAGCTACTTTCCCCCCTGTTTTATCCACTTTCTATCTCACCATCCACACCAGAGGTTTTCTTGCTTCCTCTCTCTCTCTCTATCTCTCTCTCTCTCTCTCTCTCTCTCTCTCTCTCTCAATGTTGCAGTGGAGCAGAGAAATTGCCTGTTATCCCAGGTCGATTTTTCATGTGCTTGTAAATTGGCTGGTATTGACGAGTTTGTGAGCAAGGGCTAAGTCTGTGTGAACCCAACCAACACAGCACAGCAAGAGTGGGAACTTAGTTCCACTCTCATAGGGCGAGATGGCACGGGTGGCTGGTGGATGTTAGTGAGGGATGGAGTTTGAAGTTGCTTCATGATATGTGATGTGTAAGAGCCCTCTACCATTAAAAAAAGATCTTAAAGCATTGCCTTAAAGCAACAACAACAACAACATCTTGTCAGGTGAAAATATTTCACATAGTTTATCAATTATTTCTCATTGTGAGTTTCTGATAAAAACCAGGAGATTAAGATTATTAAGCACATTTCTTTCAGCTTTAAATGACATTGTTCTAATGGAAGACAATCTTGCTTCTGCAAATAGAACAAGGTAATTTCAAGCTTGAAATTAGTGACTGTTTAGAAATAGGTTTCGTAATCTTACATTTGTTTAATTCCATATTAGATCAATTAATCTCTGTCTGTGCTATTTTTCCTTGCTATTTTTATTTAGTTATTTATTTTGCAGTGTGCTATTTTCTTATTGTAAGAAATGCCACCATTTTGCTTTATTTTATGCATTTCCTTTCTCGGAAACAGAGAAAGAGATAGAGAAATGGGGAGAGAGGGAGGAGTGGTAAAGAATGACTGAGTAAAATGAATGCATGTAATCATGGTGTGTGTGTGTGTTGTCTGGAGGTTGAGTATAGACAATAAAACACACATTATGCATTGTTGCACCACAATCACGTCAAAGCCTGAGGTAAAACCAGAGTTTTATGACCTTAAGCACTGTTTCATAAATGAACGTTCATTCTAATTATTATTTTTGTTGCATTTTGAAAATGCTATGTAAATTAGGACATTGCTATGCCAGTAAAATCACACACCTCCTCTGGGTCATCTAGCAATGCTGCCATTCAATCTCACTGCTAGAACAGAAGGATCTGTTGAGAGATGGAGAGCCGTGGAACAGAATCTCTATCAACTCTCCACACTCTTGTGCCTTCTGTCTCTCTAAACCCTGTTATCTCTTCTTGTCTTTTGTTTCTGTCTTGTCCCCACTCCTTCTTTCAGTACCTCACCATCTCTCATTCTCCTCCTTTCCCCCTGTGATCACTATTTGTCTGCTGCAACTCTTACCTGTCACTCCGTTCTCTTCTTTCACAGACATTGGACAATTTTGGTCCTGAATTTAAAAGAAGGCAGCAACAGACATCATGGTCACAGAGAACACCAAACATTCATGTGTGTGTGTGTGTGTGTTGCTGTGCATGTGTTCCCTAGCGTACACTTCACACAAAAGCTCATCTGCTGCTGGGGCACACACAGATCCCAATCTTGTGTTTTCATTCACACACTCCATCTTCAGAGACACTTCTCACTTATTTGCTCTCGAACACAACATGCATAAGCACACTTGGGGGTAATAAATGTAAGTCCTGTCTGTCCTGAAATGTCCTGTCACTTCGCTCCAAAATGATGATTTGCACTCCTTTTTTCCCAGAAACGTTCCTTCCCCACACATCTTCGCATCTGATCTGAATGTTCCCTCTCGGGTGTGTCAGTTCGCACTGCACTCTCTGTAGCATACGAGATGATAGTGCAGCCTAGAAGATAGTTTTACTCTTACACTGAAAGAGAGGGAGTGATCAAGAGAGACTGACCTCAAAGCTTCTTCTTTCATTACTGCTTCTCAGTTCTTAGAATCAAACACAACTCGCTCTTACAAAAAATACAACAAGCATTGAGACATAGCGGGTTTGGCGATGCCTGTGATGAAATTGCATATTTATTGAAATGTCACAGTTTCTAGTTGGGTTAAAGTGCACACTGTCAGCTTCCATGTAAAAGCATTTGTAGCCAGTGCTGAATCCCATGCCTACAAAGGAAAAATCCTCCCAATGTATCTCACCACAAAACTCACTACACCTTCATCATGCAACAGAAAAAAACAGTAGGATTAATGGATCTATTTGCTCGTCATATGTAGCTATGATAGGCACAGCAACAACACAGAGTGAGTCATTTGTCTTTCATTCAACAATTTTTATCAGGAGCCATCACTAGCATCTTGGCAATCATGGAATTTAGACTCACAATCTTTTGATTATTAGTTCAAAGCTTTATACACGGAGGCAATCACATTCCCAAATCCGATCTCCTTGAAAAATCAAGGATGTTTACACCTCACTAAACTTAGCAGTGGGTGGATTGGCTATATGAAAATGTGCAATGGACTAGCATCCAATCCAGCGAGTACTCCCACCTCACATCCAGTGTTCCTGGGATAGGCTCCGGATCCTCAATGAAGTGATTACTGAATGAATGAATGAAGGAAGGAAGGAAGAAAGGAAGATGTTTGTAGTGCAGCCATAATGCCTATAGAGACAACATCCAAATCTTAATAATGTTTAAATATTACACACAATGGCATTACAAATAAAAGATGCATGTCAAAGACCTCTTACATGAAAATATTGTTTCTTTCTTTAACTTTTTTTTTTTGCTTTCCTGAAATAAATCTCTTATGTACAGAATGTGCATGAGTCCTGAATGGCTCTAAATGGACCTCATAGGGATGAAAATACTTTCAAAGGCGATCTCAAGTCCAACTTCCAAAACCATTACTGTGTCATTTTGACTCTAAAGTGCTGTAGTGCAGAGCAATAAAGTCTGCTTCTGAAATATATCTTCATAAACATTTGTACTTACATTTGTAATTGTATTAGGAACGCATTAGGCCTTATTTATCAAACTGGATATGAATGCAGAAGCATTTACACATGTAATGTGATATTTATGAAAGCCCTGTTCATTTGAAAATCTCTCTTACAATATCTCCTAAGTTTGTGTAATACGTGAATCTCTATTAATAGGCTTTCAAGTTGCATAACTGGCAATGAATTACTGTTTAAATAGCTTATTAATTCCAACTGGACACACAGATTCATGGAAATGATCTGAAACGTGGTCAATCCAGATTAAGGCAAGGTAGTACAGGTGAATACTATAGGGAAATTATGTGAAACAATAGATAACACAATCAATTTTCACCAGTTAAGAGCTGATTTTTTTATTATTTTAAATATTTTTTGTATTTGAACGTTTTCAAAAAAGTACATTTATTGACACATATATAGTATTAATAGTTTCGATATTCATGCATATATTGTCTAATTAAATGTGCATACATGTGCATAATTAATAAAACTTTAAATGTAGTATTTGAATAATGCTAGAATTAAAATCTATATTTCAGCGTGAACACACTCTCCAGAGGAAGACTTTTACAGAAATGTCTTTATTGTTTAACCAAGAATAAAAAGAAAGACATTTTTTGTCTTTTTTAGTATAAAGTCTAACATAATTCAAACAATCATGAAAATTTTAAGGAAATTCTCCTGTAATCTTCTAATTATGATTGTCAATGTCAGATTATTAGGAATATAGATAATGTGGAAAGTGAGATTTTTGCTTCTGAATATAGAAAAAAATATATTTTGAGTAATAGGTTTTAAAAATGTTATGTGGTTTAAGATTCCATGCTAGGATTATATAAGGATTATAAAGAAAATTGACATCAAAAACCTTTCACTGAAATTTAATGTCATTTTCAGATCAGGTTTCAGATAAAGTGATACACAATAGTGAAATTAGCACTGATCATTTTATTACTACAATTGAAGAGAATATATGTAATAGAAATCACTGACATGAATAGGATTGACCATATTCTGGCTTTTCAAAAAGAGGACACCTTTTATTTCAGGAAAGGGGGGGGTATATATTTATCCCACATTTTACATTTTTTCCTACGTTCTTTTGAATGTGCATGGTATAAAATAAAATATTGGGTGCCATGAGCGTATTTTCGCAAATTTAGAAATCCTGTGTACATGTCCGGGGGAAAAAAGGAGGTATGGTCACCTAGACATGACCAAAACTGTCATGTTTTAATGACTTGAAAGAAAGAAAGCCAAAACAAATCCATGAATTAAAGGAAGTAACACTAGCCAACCATTTAGGACAAATGGTGCTAATATGGTGCTGTATAACAAGAGTTATGTGTCTAAGTTAACTGATGGCACTGCAGTGGCTGAGCTGCATTACTGGAAGATTTATGGTATACCACACGTTAGAGGTGCCCTTTCAACATTTTGTTGTTGTACTTTTAGTTGTCACTAAAAGTAATTGTCCATCCCATGAATGTGATTTGGTCATTTACAGGTGATTGGCATTTACCATCTTACTCATGTGAGTACAGAGAAAACCAGTGTTACTGAATCTTTTGTCAATCTGCTGGAAATTTTTAGTGCCCTATGCAAAAATTTCAAGCAACTTTACTAAAATATATATGTAGAGACATCTGAATATCAATGCATCACTGTATAAAGCTACAGAAATTGAATACAAAAATGACTACCCTGAGTGTTTTTTGTATGGGTTATGATCTTCAGGAGAAATGGTCTGCTTGCTGTTTTTTTGCACCAATCCATCAGTTTCTTCATCTTTACATTCTCATCTTCTCCTTTTTCTCCTCCCCTTCTTTCCTCTGAGAGTCAGGAACAGAGCTCTTTAAAACAACCTCTGACAAGTGCATGTCAGTGTGCAGGCCTGATTGAAAAAAAATATATGAAGAACTTTCTAGAATGAGGACAGGAAGAGAAACAAGAGCTGCTGTCAAAATATAGGACAAAAAATATTACAGAGAGTTTGGAGTTTATGAATTTTTAGATAGTTTTTAGACACAGCTAGAATAGTAATCCTGCACATGAGGAGATAAATAAGAAAGCTGGAGTGTGTTTGAGAAATGAGAGATATCGCACCTGGGTAGAAAAACAAGTCAATTAGGCAGCATCAAACCTCTCTCTCATTTCTCTCACAATCTCTGAAATATGATGTCTCTTTGCATCTCCCGTTTTAAGATATTTTGTCCCGTCTTCCTCTTGGCTCAGCTCATGTTGTCACTGTTCATTTTATGATTGTTAGTGCGGTGCGCCACAGCTGTGCTAACAGCTCCAGCTAATGATCACCTTGAAGCGGCTAATTACTTCACTCACTTGAAGTTTCACTGCCTAAGTGCTGCCTGAATGCTAATAAAGCAGGCTAATGCTATAGAGAGACAGAGTTATCCATAATGCAAATTTAATGCTACACTAAAAGAGTGTTTTATACCCTATTTTTCATCCAGACTGTTTTTCAGCTAGTAAATTGATAAAACCAAGAACCCAAGAGTAACTGTTGTCAGCATAATATATTATAACATACCGGCTCAATGGTTAAGCTTCTGGGTGACTGACCAGAAGGTTGGGGGTTCAAGCACTAGAACTGCCAAGCTACTGCTGTTGGGCCCTTGAGCAAGGCCCTTAGCCCTCTCTGCTCCAGGGGCCATGTATCATGGCTGACCCTGCGCTCTGGCCCCAGTGTCCTAACAAGCTGAGAATTTCACTGTAATGTATGATGATCTATGCTCACCAATGCAATTAAATCCAGATGGCAAGAAAACTTTTAATTTCTGAATACAACAGTGCAGATATACAGTATATCACCTTCAGTGAATAACTATATTATGGCACATTCTAAATGAGCTTGAAAAATCTTACATTTTTGCTAATGAGAACCACAATGACAAAATGCTTTTTCCTTGAACAATGTTTGGTAGTATGCTTGGTATGTGCTTACCTAAAAAGCTAATTTCCTTTATATGGAGGTAATTTGCCAAAAACATTAAACAGAATTCTAATTCTAATGATGTTTTATTAAATTGTGGACCATTTTTAGTGAATGATTGTGTTCATGGTGTCATTTAGACTGACATCCCATTCGGGGTGTACTCCTGCCTCTCACTAAGTATTCCCAGATCTACTGAGACCCTGACCAGGATAAAGCAATTACTAAAATGTTTGAAATGAATGAGTTCTAGAGGAAGCAAAGTGTGAATATGATAAGCCATCAAAGTATTAACTAAACCCATGTCTATTATTGTATGATGATATGGTTGACATTCATTTGTGTTTACCCACTCAAATAGACCGTAGCAATCATGTGTAGTGTACCTTTACATCTGTTCAGGTCTTTTTTGATGCAGATACCAAACATGTAATGATAAATAAAATACATGCCTTTTGTCATGCAGGCTTGTATAATTTTCACAAAGAGACGGAAAAGCAAAATACCACAGACATAAATCTTTATTATTCAAATAATTTCCTATACTTTGACTTAGGTTAAGAAAGCAAAACATCTGGCTAAAGTACTATATGAGATTTATGAATAACTATATACTATAGATAATATGCATGGAATTATACATACTATTTTTGATTTTAATGAATGACTATTGGTCAGATTTGCTCATTAAATTAATTATAAATGTTATTGATAACCTGCTTCTGGTTTCAAGCACACAAATTGTTTACATGATTGGAGAATCAAATTATACATAAGTTTTTAACTAAAATCCTCTATGGGAGTATTTACACAGCCAACACTAGGGAAATAAAAGTACAATATTTGCAGTGGCATGGTGAAAATGGGGGCTGCAACAGAGAAGAATATTACATAAATATTATGCACAATAAATGTTCATTTAGTTTCACCAATTTTCTGAATGTCTCATTTACTGTAATTAAAATTTGTCATATCGGCCTCATACTGGACACACTGTTTTCTGGATATCTGCATAACGGCCATTAAAACACCCATATCAGTCGAATACTAATCTCAAACATGCTAGGTGACATTCCTGGGTTCACTGTATAATACTATGTGCTTAAGCATCAGAGTCATTCATTTTCAGGAACTGCTTCATCCTGGTCAGGGTCGCAGTAGGTCCAGAGCCTATCTCTGTAACACGAGAGAATTCACTGTGTATGGGACACCAGTCTATCGCAGGACACCATGCATACTCACTTTCACACATTCAGTCACACCTACTGTAGCCAATCCACCTACTTACATGTTTTTGGGCAGTGGGCAGGAATAAAAGTACCTGGAGGAAACCCACACAAACACCAGGATAACAGTAACCCGAGCTCAGGATGTCACTCTAAATTCCAGTTGACTAATAGATATAATGTAAATTTTAGGCCTTCTTTTAAGGCTGATAAGAAATACTTTCTAAGGGGTAGTTATTATTTATGATTGCAGTCACCACACAGGATCAATAAGTCCATGCAGGCAGTTACTTTCAGCATATCTGGGTTTCTCATTCTTGTTTATTTCCAGGATATAGAATTTCATTTACAGAACACCAAAAGTGAGTAAAGCAGAAAAGATAGTAATCTGGAATGCAACATTTTTCCACAGTACATGCCATTTTCTGATACAATGTCTTCTGCAAGGATCCAAGATTAGGATTAGAGCTGAGGTCCAAATCAACACAGTAGGAAAAGTGACTTGTTCAAATGTCACTGACACACATACAGTCCCTTCCAAAACAACTGGAACAACAAGGCCATTTCTTTTGCTGTAGACTGAAGAAATTTAAGTTAGAGGTCAAAAGATGAATATGAGAAGAGTTTTTATTTCCTGGTATTTATATGTAGGTGTGTTAAATGACATAGCACATTTTGTATCAGAACACCCAATTTGTAGGTGAGCAGAAATATTGGAACCTGTGACTGACAGGTGTTTCTTGTAACCCAGGTGTGTAGTGTTAGATTGATTGTTCAAACAGTACATAGCTTTGAACGTCTACTCTTGGTTTTAGCCTTCAGTTTCACCTGTGAAGACTGCATTTGTTGAACGTGAAGATCAGAGAGCTGTTTATGGGAGAAAAGAAAGCCATATTGAAGCTGAGAAAAGAGGGAACATTAATCAGAGGCATTGCACAAACATTGGGCATAGCCAGTAGAACAATTTGGAATGTTCTGAAAAAGAAAGAAACCACTGGCGTACTGAGGAACAGACACCGTATGGGTCAGCCAAGGAAAACAACAACAGCTGATGTTGTTGTGAGAGCTGTGAACAATAGTGACAATGACATCACCAATAACCTCCACAGGGTGAAGAGTGAAGGTATCACAATCCACCATTCAAAGAAGACTTTGAGAGCAGAAATATAGAGGTCATACCACAAGATGCAAACCACTCATCAGCAGGAAGAATTGGAAAGCCAAATTGGAATTTGCAAAGAAATACAGAGACAAGCCTCTACCAAAGTGATGGAAAGGCCAACATGTGGAGAAAGAGTGGATCTGCTCATGTTCCACAACATAAAAGCTCATCTGTGAAACATGGTGTAATTAGAGGTGGAGGTAGTGTCATGACTTGGGCTTGCATGGCTGCTTCTTGAACAGACTAATCTTTATTGATGATGGTAACAGCAGAATGAATTTAGAAGTTTACAGGAACATTTTGTCTGCCAATTTACAGAGAAATGCATCCAAATTAATTGGGAGGAACTTCATCATGCAGTAAGACAATGATCCAAAATACACTGCCAACTCAACAAAGGACTTTATCAGGGAAAATAGACTGGTTTTAGACTGGCCAAGTCAATCAGACCTTAACCCAATTCAGCAGCATTTCATCTCCTGAAGAGAAGACTGAAGGTAGAAACCCCCTGACACAAACAACAACTGAAAGAGGCTGCAGTAAAAACTGGGAAAGGCATTACAAAAGAAGAAACCAAAAATATGGTGATGTATGTGAGTTGCAGGCTCGATGCAGTGCTTTCAAACAAGGGATATGCAATCTTATCCATCCATCGTCAACCGCTTACTCCTTTTTCAGGGTCACGGGGAACCTGGAGCCTATCCCAGGAGGCATCAGGAGCAAGGCGGGGTACACCCTGGACAGGATGCCAGTCCATCGCAGGGCACAATCACACACCCATTCATACACTACCGACACTTTAGACATGCCAGTCAGCCTACCATGCATGTCTTTGGACTAGGGGAGGAAACCGGAGTACATGGAGGAAACCCCCGCAGCATTAATTTACTTCAAGACTTATCTGTTCCTATAATTTTCCTCGCCTAAAATAGGGTAGTCTGATACAAAAGAATATATATTTTTATGGTGTTTAACACATCTAGATGTAAATACAAGAAAATAAAAGCTGAAAATAATAAAGGCTTACCTTATATTAGTCTTTTGACCTCAAATCCAAATGTCTTTGTCGTATAGCACAAACAATTGAATTGGCCTTGCTGTTCTAATAGGTTCGGAAGGACGGAACCGTCAAGAACTTATTTAAAAACTAAATAAATAAAACAACAACAATAACAACAACAATTGTGTTGTATAACAATAATAACTCATCACTTAATAATTTAAGTGGTGAGTTAAATTAAAATGAATAGTCTCAAATTGGTGATTTGGTGTAACTCAGGCTGAATTCATTTAAAAAACTTTTACTTAATAACCAAGGGCTTGATATTCAGTTATACATATTTGTGGGGACAAACCTCTGCTGATGCAAATGACCTGCTAAGAAATGTTTGGTCAATTTCTTCGGTCTTCCAGCAACAACATGCCATTTACTGAATAGCTCAATCTTGTATTTTCTCCAGAGGAAAACATGGAAATGATGTGGAAATGTGAGCTGCATACCAAGACTGTAAGTATGGTAAGAATGATAAAAGCAGAACACAGTTCAAAGTCAATATAAGATCCACAAGAAGTTACTGATAAAATAAATCAGTAAAGCCAGGTTACACATTTTTCTTTCTTTCCTTTTTTTTAGAATTAAACCACTTATGGCCTATTTTGCCTAGTTTACAACATGTATCATGTTTGACTTTTTTACTTTGAACAATAAATCACAGAAGTCACAAATCGACTTTTGCAGTCACAGTGCACAAATATTCAGCGTCACTTTCCACTCAGAGGTGTGTGTACATGTGTGAATTCTGCTCAGATGATGAGTTGTTTGCTCCTAACTGGTCAGCCAAAGCCTGCAGCTATTCCTGCCCTCTCTGCCTCTGTGTGCAGCACGTCCTCACTGGAATACTCAGGTTCATACATTTAATATGACATTGCACTAAATGCCAACTCTTCTCATTCAAAAATCAGATCAGGGGTTTTCAACTAAAATCTAGGAAGGTCTAGATGGCTGAATGGCAGCAGCAGTTACTTTTTAATGTTTAACCATTCATGATTATTTTATTATTATTATAAATAAGACAATTCAAATTAGCTATGTTTTTTTTTATCCACAGTGTTACTTCACATTACTATTTTTCACTGGCATCATTGACTCTGAATAGATAAGACAGATCTGTTTTGAAACTGACTTTGACAGACGTTAAAAAAACAAACAACCACAAAAACCCAAGACATATCATCAGTTCAATAATCAGACCACTGAGGGTGAATAAAATTTAAATGCCAAGTCTGTGGTAACTCCTCTTTCTAACATCATGTCTCTGCCCCTGTAGCTAGTCTTTGGTCCAATGAGCTGCCTTCAGCTAAATTTACAATCATGTGGAATAATTACACCCTAAAATGTACACCACATAGAAATTGTATTATTATTTTTGACATATTTGGACAAGCTAGCATTTGCTGATCTTTGAAACAGTACCTATTAATAACGTTGATACACTCTATCAAGTGACATAAAATTGGCATTTTGTAGTACTTTTTACAATTAAATTAATAAAAAAATTAAAAAAAACATATCAGTCACATGGAAACACGCCTACATTTATCACACATTCAAATCCATAAAATTAGGAATCAGGTGTTGAAGATCGGGTGCCAGTGATTAGAACCTGCTTATGGAGTGCAGGTGGAACCTGTCTTATTTATACTCATCTCATATGAGGTGTGTGGTATCATGCCAAGATCTAAAGAGTTCTGCAAGGCCTTCAGAAAAAAAAGGTTGTGGATGTCTATAAGTCTGGCAAGGGATATTAAAAGATCTCCAAATTATTTGAAATGGATCATTCCACTGTAAGGAAAATAATCTAGGAGTGGCACAGATTTCAAACGACTGCCAATTTGTCCAGGACTGGCTGTCCCAGCAAATTCAGCCCAAGAGCAGACTGTCTGATGCAAAAAGAAGCCTCCAAGAACCCCAAAATTTCATCACAGGATCTGCTAGTAAGTCTTGCAGCTGTTGGTCTCAAAGTGCTTCTACAATCAGAAAGAGATTGCACAAATTTGACCTGCATGGGACGTGTGCCAGGAAAAAGCCTTTGCAAGACTACAGTTTCCTAATGAGCATATAGACAAAGACCAGGCTTTTGGGAATAATGGTCTCTGGACAGACGAATCAAAGACAGAGTTTTTGGCCACAGTAGCAGCAGATATGTTTGCTGGTGACCAAAGACAGCTTTCCACTAGAAGTACCTCATACCACCTGTGAAGCACAATGGTGGAAATGTTATGTATTGAGGTTGCTTCACTGCCTCAGGGACTGGACAACTTGCATTCATTGATTCAACTATGAATTCTGCATTATATCAAAGAGTGCTTGAAAATAATGTGAGGCCATCTGTCTGTAAGTTGAAGTTGAACTGAAAGTGGACCATTCAACAGGATAATGATCCCTAAGCACACTAGCAAATCCACCAAGGAATGGTTTAATAAGAAGAAATGAAGGGTTATGGTACTGCCAAGATTTGAATCCCATTGAAATGTTGTGTGGGGATTTGAAACAAGCAGCACATGCAAAACAACAACAACAAAAAAAAACCTCAAACATCTTGCAACTGAAAGAATATTTAATGGAAGATTGGTCAGAAATTCCAGAAAGCCATCCTCAGAAACTGGTGGACAATTATGCAAAATGTCTACAATAAATGATTTCTGCTAGAGGAGGCAATACTAGCTTCTAAGGCCAAGGGTGTACTTACTTTTATCACATCTGTTGCTATTTCTGTTGCATAAATGATTGAAGATTAAAATTTTCCTTGTGGTTTTGTTCAACTTAATTCATAGGCACTTTTTCAAAGATGATCACATGTTTGCTGGTCCAAATATGTAATAAATAAATAAATAAATAAATAGCCAACAATTTCCATAGAGTGTACTTTATTTTTTTCACATGACTGTACATGAATGCAAGTGATTGGGTAAACTGCAATAAAGCATTTGTTACAGAAGCCAAGCTGCTTCATGATTACAAAACAAGTCGCTGAACTATGTTTGTTTTTGTATGTTTATCTGCTCTCCTACAGTATTTTTATAGAGTGTTTGGATTGGTCCGCTGAAAGACTTGGATGTGCCTGCAGCCAGACTGCAGTTCAAACGTTGATGACCCCTGCCCAAAATGCTGCCTATTCAGTTCTGCTTTGAATAGATAGAGTAACTGTATTATTTTTCTACTGAATAGTTTGTTTACAGTTAGTATTGCCAAGTTGCCCATAACAGCATCATACATTGTAGGTTTTGGTCTAGATCAAGTAGGCTAAATAAATGTATAGAAATGCTAGTAAACAAACAAACAAACAAAAACACTATATTATTCAGTTGTAATGCTTGTGATGGGCCTCAGTGAGGTGGCTCAAAAAAGCCTAAAATTTAAATGGCAGACAGCACAGACAATACAGCTGCTTAAGCGTTCAGTGAGTCATGATACATGTTCCAACAATGAACACCAATGACAGATTTTAAAATTGAATCTTTTAGAATGATATCTAAAAGAATCAGGGAATAAAAACATACCTGACATTATGGTTACACACTGAAATTTCCCTCCGACAGAAATAAAAGCGGATCAGCCATGGTGTGGAGAATAAGTCATCTGTTACTATTACTGTCAGGACTGAAGAATCTCCTCTCTTGCCAATGCTAAATCTACAATTATTTGAATTAATGAATTCAAATCATCTCAAACTATAAGACTAAGTGGGAAATTTATGGGCTACACACACACACACAATCATAAAAGTATTCCATACAGCCATTATGATATTTACAGAACGCAGGAAAACCTTTTTACCTGTAATGCTGATGAATGATCCTCTCCATGGAAAAAACACCTTTCGCGTCCTTTCAACAAATGTGAGCGCGGCCCATTCTCACCACAGTGGAGGGGTCAGAGATGTGGGAGGCAGGATAATAGAGCATATGATGGAGCTATAGATCATTATATACACCACGGTCATCTCAGCTGAAGCTCCTGCTGGATATCGTGCGTTAGTAAAAAATCAGTATGGAGGTGTCGGACAGATTATGGGGAATGAATATCAGGTTGGGTCAGAAGAGTTCAGTTACTGTTCTGTAATTTGACCACACTCTCTCACATGACAAATCACTGGTCTGGAATTGCTGAATTTATGTGCAGGTATTCTGCTCACATGTAGGTTTTTGAATTTCCCCTATGGGGGATCAATAAAGGTACATCTTATCATATCTTAAAGAGTAATCCATGCTAGCATGGATTATAATCATGCTAGCATGGATGAGGTAAAGAATAAAACGCAGTGGATTTTGTTGTTATTGGAAAGTAATTAACAACATCACCGACATTACCACTCCAGATTTGATTAGTTTTCTACAAGAGCATGGTCTGAAATTTTTGATTTCTCTTATACTACAGCAATTTGGCAGTGATTACACATTTCCTATGTAAAAATGTCCTGACACTGGAGACTCCTTCCAAAAATGTTCAGTAAAATCATTCATCTTACAGAAAGCTTCACAATATCACTATTAAACATTATTCTTTGTTAAATAACTGCGTCTTAATCCATTTATGCAGAGCATCTGTCATACAGTACAAGTCCGCTTAACGAGCTGTTACTATAGAAACAATGGAACTACTGTCCACACACTGTGCTATAAAGAATACTGCCATTTAGCACTTTGTTTCACAGTATGTATATCATAATTAACTATAAATCCAGAAACCTACAGAATAAGGATGACATGAGCTGTTTAAATTCCACTTTATAGACTATTATGTAACTGTTCTCAATTAGTTCTTTCATTGAGTGATATAAAATACTTTAGAAATCTATAACCCATGTATCATGCCATGCTATGAATGATTCATGTAGAGTATAGTTTGTGTATAGTTTCAGCTGCTTCTGAAACTAGGTCGGTGAACAGAGTCTGACTTCTCTACATCCACTCTCTCCAAGTTCTATTATTGATCGCAGCACATTTTTACCTTAATGTGAATCCTTGGTCTCAAACGTCTCCCACATCACTTTTTAGCTGGAGGAAATTTGGACAGCAAGATCTGAAAGATATATTGAAGTTTCATTTCATGATTCCTTTTGACTAAATCTCGTGTGGGCCTTGGATTATTAATAGATTCTTTATAAATTGTGGAGAAAAAAAAAAACAAGATGGCGGATATCAAGACAGGAGGCTAGTTTAATGGCAGAGACCCCCAACTGAGGTTCATACTGTGCTTCAATCTGACACCTTTTAATGTCTAATGTGTGCAAGTGTGAATGTGCGAGAGAGAGAGAGAGAGAGAGAGAGAAGAATGTGATCTCTGAATGCCTCAGATACATTATTTACACAATTTGCAACCAATTTGACAGAGAAGCAAAATACAATCTCAAAGTTTCTCTCTGTGCAAAATTGATTAAACAACATTAGATGCTTTCTCTGTGTGTGTGTGCATGAGAGAGAGAGAGAGAGAGAGAGAGAGAGAGAGAGAGAGAGAGAGAGAGATTTTACGGATGTGCTTAAGGTTTATGTAAAGTGATGTGTGTGTGTGTGTGTGTGTGTGTGTGTGTGTGTGTGTGCCAAATATATTTGTGCATTACTAACACTAAACAAATCTTTTCACAGTCAGAAAGAAACCAAGCCCAAAAAGAAACACATCCGCATTTCTGGCATTGTTGAAGAAGAATGTAAGTGTTGAATTCAGCCAATTATATCATCAGTGCACTTTAGGATCTGATTCTGTTTATGTTTTATGTTTCTCATTGAAGAGTTGATCATGTTGATGTGCAACAGATTCAATTGTTCAATTCATGAATGTTTGATTGTGTTTATAGTGAGAGGAAATTTCCTGAGCAAGACTCTTATCAAAGAATGAAACAAAGCAATAGAAGATAATCAACTGATGTCTTAAATGAAGGATCTTCCATCCATCCAGTTTCCATATCGCTTATCCTACACGGAGTTTTCAGAGAGCCTGGATCCTATCCCAGGGAACTCGGGGCACAAGACAGAGGACACCGTGGCTGAGGTGGCAACACATGGCAAGGCCCAATCGCACACATTCACACACTATGGATAATTTGGACATGCCAATCAGACTACAGCTCATGTCTTTGGACTGGGGAAGGAAACCAGAGTACCAGGAGGAAACCCCTGAAGCACGATGAGAACATGCAAACTCCATGCACACAGGGTGGAGGCAGAAATTGGACCACCGATCCCAGAGGTGTGAGGCAAACATGCTAACCACTAAGCCAGCATGCCCTGTCATGATGACACCATGTCATTCAACCTGGCTTAGAGCTTCCACAGTGATGGCCACACGGTGTCCTGTCATGTTTAACACTGGTCAAAATCTGACCCAGAAACACATCAGAACCTGCTCCAGAGAAATGAAGCAAGAGAGATGAGCTGGAACTGGCCAGTGTGTCCATCACTATATGAACCCAGAGAGATGTTAAGATCTTTTCTATTGACAAACTGCTGGTGCCTAATCTATTTTAACTGCAATAGATAACTTATTTTCATAACTTCAAATATAAGTAAATACTGTGGGAGGTTTTTGAATAGCAAATTTAAATATTGCAACTGTGAATCGGTGGTCCAGGGAACTATCATTTTGCTGGCAATCACTGGATCAAACAAATAAACAATTAAAAAAACAACAGGCACCCTGTCCAGGGTGTACCCCACCTTGTGCCCGATGCTCCCTGGGATAGGCTCCAGGTTCCTCCGTGACCCTGAAGAAGGAGTAAGCGGTAGAAGATGGATGGATGGACGAAAAACAACAACAAAAGCATTATTTGCTTTTGGGCCATTTTTGGTGTCTAAGATTCTTACAGCTGCTCCATGGCCAACCAGCAGTGCACTTGCCTTGGTCATACCAGACCCATATTTCACCTGGAAACCTCTGCTATCTCAGAATGTACAGCTACAAAGCTGCATTTTGTGCTTCTATAACATTATCTTTGTCCTACGTATAGATAGAGTCGACTTTGAATGATGAAGTAGCGTTTTAGTCGCGGAAGTACAACTTGTAATATCCTTCACACTGGTTATTATTTTTACACCATTCATTAGTAAACTCGAAAAACTGATTTCATAATGGCTTGGCTCTTAAATGGTGGATAGGATATGTGGGCCGCTTTGAAAATAAATAAATAAATAAGCTCCAACACCAGCACTGGCAGTGTTATTGAAAAGGGGGGAGAGAGAGAGAGAGAGAGAGAGAGAGAGAGAGAGAGAGAAAGAGAGAGAAATCCAACTTTGAGTTTTGACTGCAAGATCAGTTATGGAGAGATAGTAGGAGAGAAAAAGAGAGGTACAGTCCCCATTTGCTCCCTTCCTCCTGAACACCTGTGCCCTGATCGTTCATTTACACACACACACACACACACACACACACACACACACACACACACACACACAGAGCATTAAGTTCTATGTCTGCAGCAGACCTTGACAAATGGGCTCCTGCAGAGTGGTGGGGCGGAGTGAAGAGGTGGAGATGGGGGAGAGAAAGAGAAAGAGAGAGAGAGAGAGAGAGAGAGAGAGAGACGGATGACAGGTGAACATAATGAGAGATGAAGCACTGAATGTCCATTCTCTCTATTAAGCAGTGGAGCATGACATCTAGACAACAGAGTGAAAATGACATCACACCATCACTTATGTGCACCATTACATCATGTGGGCAATTTAAAACAAACCTCCCGATTTTAAAAATGATGGGATCAATAGATAATACATGCTTCACCTACACTCTATGGTGCACTAACTCAGTGGACAAGGGCCATGATGACCAAAAAATTATGAATAACCTGCTTCACCTCATGACTTCAAACCACATTAAAGCTTGTTAATCTCAATCACGTCACACTAAAATAAAAATCAACACTGAGATTACTGACAAACTGTCTCACACACACACACACACACACACACACACACACATCTTTTGGCAGTAAATCCTGATTCTGTAAGCAGCCCTTGGAACTGTTTCTTCAGTCCCTCTTCAGCAAATAAGTAAATAGCACATCAGACAACCAATTTCTTTTTGCTGGATTGTAAAGTAGTGTGCATTCTTATAACGAAGCTCTGCTGTGATAGGAGAAAGCAGTTACCATGGACACCAGCACCGAACCACACTTCATGCAGCAGTGAGTCTGCTCTGTCCTCACCTTCATCCTCTCCTCTCTCTCGCTGTCTCTGAATCGAAATCACAGCCGAGTGTGTGCTGATAGAAAGAATGAGAGCGGAGGAGAGATGGAAAGAAAGAAAAGGAGTACATGCAACAGAGTTGATGAAAAATTCATGGTCGGTTCAGTTTGAGACCAGAGAAGACGTCCAGAGTGTGCTCACAACCTTGGCTTCTCGTTTTCTAAAGGGAAAACAAAGCAGCACAACTCTCTCTCTCTCTCTCTCTCTCTCAAACTAGACTTCATTTATACTTAAAATGAATATTTTTGTGATTATGGTACCTCTTTATTTCTCTAGGTTATCTTACTGTGTATTTCACGTATAAGGTATATAAACACTTCATGCAGAGCTGTATCCCTCATACTATAAAAGCACAAAATATATATTTAAACATTACAAAGCATGTGTCTTCAAATTTCATCCGAGCAAAACTGTCAGGTCTGTGAACATGTTCACTTTAGACATATTCAAGTAGAAATAAAAAAATGCGTAATGTTCTTAGAGGGCATTATTTGTAATATTCCCATCAAATATAACTGCTTGTAATGATCAGATCTTTAATATCTGCAATTTTCAGTCTGCCATGTTACACTGATGCAAATTTCTTTTTTATTATTTATTTTTTAAGATCTTATTTTTCCTACAACATTTTCCTGGTGGTAAGAGCAAAAGTCTTGAATTACACTATTTTAATTTTTTATTTTTTGGCAAGCTGTAATCATTCCATTTGACTCTTTTTGGAATGTAGTTTTGATAATTTGGGAAATATGCTGCATATTATGTTAATAACATATGATAACATTCAGTTAACGTTTATATGTACTTAACATTTGTCCCAAGAGTTAATCTTGTGCTAACATTGTATTCATTTAATGGACAGAAATTTAGCTTAAATTGTCCACTCGGTTCCAGTCTCCCCGACTGTGCTGTGCATCGCAGCAGGGTGGACAATCGTTACCTGAAAAAATATATGAGAAAAGTGAATCAAGGAACATACCGCTGTTATACCAGGGCCACATAACATTTGTTTTTGATTGGCAAGCTGACTATCTAATGTAGATCTGCTCACAGTTCTTAAGAAACCTGGGTTGGTTTGAACAGGAAAGAAGCTTAACTTGAGTTGTGAGCAGTTATCTAAATTAAACAATGAAACAAGGTGTTTTTTTATACAAATTTCCATATCATGATTTATATCACCATTACAAAGCCTCTGTTATGAAAAAGCTGGTAAGTAGCTGTGGTATAAGCCATTTCCAAGTTGCAGGTATAAGGGAATCTTTTCAGTGTATGACCTCTTGGTCCATGTCCCCCAACTAGGTCTTAAATACTCTATATGACTGACAAATGGTGAATGGTCCGCATTTATATAGTGCTTTTTTTTTTTTTTTTAACCATAGCTGCTCTACAAAGCACTTTACACTGGTTCTCATTCACCCATTCACATACACACTCACACGACTTGGGGTTCAGTGTCTTGCCCAAAGATTCTTTGGCATGTGGCACCATAAAGCATCATGTGGGCTCATGTGGTGTCATGTGGATTCATGTGGCGTCATGTGGGCTCATGTGGTGTCATGTGGATTCATGTGGCGTCATGTGGGCTCATGTGGCATCATGTGGTGTCATGTGGGCTCATGTGACGTCATGTGGAAAAGGATTTGAACCGCCAACCCTATGATTGGTGGACAACCCGCTCTATCATCTGAGCCACAGCTGCCCAAGGGACTCAAAAATATTGAGTAATTATACTTGTGAGAACATAGTGT
>JAOUWY010000030.1:16634851-16647619 GCA_025728095.1 Prietella phreatophila
TGTTACATTATCCAGAAAAACAAAATCACAGCGTACATGTGAGCACGGGGATGAGCACACACGGGGTGCGATAACGGAGCGGCAGGACTCACTGGCTATTTGGCTAAAGGTTCAGTGAGGGGAGATACTAAAATGCTGCTGGCCAATAGGTCCAAAAACAATAATTACTTTGGGATAACAGGACACATTCTCCTTATTCTGTTCTCAGAAATGATCCGTTTTGTTATCTAAAATGTACAGTATCTGCTAGCTTACAGTTCATTTTAGTCATTTAAAGATACCTTGGAAAATCAACAATATAGTGGCAACTTCACAGGTCGTAAGTGAGCATGCTGAAGCATTATTTGCATGCACTAACAATAATAATAATAAATATAGCTGCAAGCAGCAATTCTGGGGCCAAGTAATAAAGAAGCAAAGTGAGGAGATAAGCAATTATGAGTTTAGCTTGGTCATGATTTCATGACAAACCATTCAGTAGTTATAAGCAAAAATTTGCTTTTTTCCCCCATATCTCATGAAAACTAGGTGGTGCTGTTCCAATACTGAGCAGGTATCCTCAAGTTATGATGCTCATGACATACGAAGTTTGGTTTGAAGATGCTAAAGCATTACGGAGATGTAGCACAGCATCCATTTTGGCATGATTGCTTTCACATTTATTTATGCGTCATTTGAGAAGGGTTTGACCAATCAACTTGAGTTCAACGACTTTGTCAGAATGTTCTGAAGATTTTTTTCAGTTTTAGTGAAAATCAGATGAACGGTCTAGGTGGAGCTTGAAAAAGTGTTTTTTTTTTTGTTTGTTTGTTTTTTTGCAAAATCGAAATGGCGGACAGGAAGTTTGGCCGACCATGGCATAACTGTTATTGTTCTTGGCCTGCCAACAAATAGAGGAAGACCAGTCTCATGATAATTGGCAGAAGTAATCAAAAGCAATTAGCATTTTTTAATATGGCATTATAATTTTTGACAAGGTGATTCTGTTCCAAAACAACGCAGGTACTCTCAAGTCACGATGCCAATGACAGCTACTAAGTTTGGTCTGAAAACGCTAATGCACTACGGAGATATAGCCTCACATCCGTTTTGACGCGATCGCAATAGAATTAGTCCACACGTTATTTGAGAATAATATGCAAAAGATTTTTGCCTGCACGTTCTGAATATGATCTCTTACGGATTTCATCAAAATTGGACAGACGAGCTGTGACCAGTTTGGAAAAAGTAGTTTTTCAGAAAATTCAATATGGCAGATAGGAATTTTAGCCTAGTTGACATAATTGGCATCATTGTTTTCTGCATGACCCAGGGAATCTGAGAGCACCAATCTCATGACAATGTGTAAAAGCAGTCAAAAGCTATTAGCATTTCTACATTGTTATAATTGTTGACCACAAGGTAGCGCTGTCCTGAAATCTTTTGAGTACTTTTGGGGCATGGTCGTGACACCACCTACCAATTTTAGTAACAATATGCCAAGTCGTTCATAAAATACAGCATTTAAGACTAAATTCAAAATGGCCAACAGCCAAAATGGCCGACATTCGAAAATGTAATATCAAATCACTGGTTATGCCCCTCTGAATCTGTAAAGACCAGTTTGATGATTTTAGGACAAAACATTCATAATTTAAATGTGCTTTTTTCATATCTCATGACCACTACTTGGCGCTGTTCTGAAACTATGCAGGTACCCTCAAGTCATGATGGATATATACACCAAGTTTGGTATAAATAAGCTAAAGAGTTTCAGAGATATAGCCTCATGTCCATTTTGGCGTACTTGGCGTCGGATTTGTTTGCACGTTGTTCGAGAATGGTTTGGTCCATCAAAAGGTTTTTGAGAACTTTTTATTCAGCATTGTCTGAAGACGATCGCTTTCTTCCAATTTTGTGAAAATCGGATGAACGGTCTAGGAGGAATTAGAAAAAAGTAGGTTTTTCTGAAAATTCAAAATGGCAGAAAATCTAGTCAAGAGGAAATTAAAACCAAGGGGTCCGTTCGACTCTACACGAGCCAGGGGGAACCAGAATTTTGTTTCTAGCATGTACGATTCAAATGTTATTAGCAGAAAGGTGAGTGCAATTTTGAGCTAATGGTGGCGCTAGAGGGATTGAGAAAAACGCCAAAACTGCGACTGTCCTCTATTTGAGCCAAATTTCATAACTTTCTATGGGCTGCTATAGAGTCAAGAGTGGAATAATAATAATAAGAAGCAGAAAACTAACAGATACAATAGGTGCCAGCACACCTTTGGTGCTTGGCCCCTAATAATAAAAAAAATAATAATACACTGATCAAGTTATGGTGTGGCATCTCATGAGCAGCGTTATATCTGTGCGCATGCGTGTCCATGTATGAGCGCTTACTTCATCTTTGTACTTGGTGATATAGGAGTAGATCTCATGCAGGGCGCTCATGCTGTTGAACTGGCTCAAGTGAAGGCGAGACTGCTCGGCCAAATACGCACTCATATCCTGATCACTGATCGCTGGCATCCGAGAGATATCAGAATAATATCTAGAGAGAGAGAGAGAGGGGGGGCACATGTCCATGGTTACACAGAAAATCAATAAGTAGCATAAGGGTTAAAAAGTGCGATTAAAAATATTACCACTTGCTATTTTTGAAACGTAATATAATTGTCACCCATCATGAAAAAATGAGCAGTGACGCATGTTCATTAGGCCTGTCAGAACAAGCCTTACTGCTCGAGTACAAATTGATTTGTTCAAATTTGTGTGCTTGAAAAGCCAAGAAAAACAAATTCAATGTTTTTAAGATCCAATGTTCTACATTTAGTCGCCTAACAAGTCTATGTAAACATGAGTTTCCTAACCTTCATATGTCTCGCAAGCCAGATTTCGAATAGCTGTGAGATGGCCTGGCACGTTTTGCCAATATATGTGGCCAAGAACCACCTACTTTCCCAAGAAGAGGCAATTTGACTGACAACAGAGCTTTTCCTGTATCCTGTCGACAAACATGCAAGCTTATTTACTCATCTCTTACTGCTTTAAACAAAACTTTTAAAAGACAGGATTCTGTGAAATGTATTCAACCTAGAGCTCCAAAAAACCTTGGCGTTCAAAAGTTTGATTTCCTGCTGAAAACTGGTGCGTGGAAGTGCGAATATATCATTTCAGTTCATTTCAGGCATTTATACATCTGAGCAGTTCAGGGTTAAGGGCCCAACAGTGGTGGCTTTGGCAGGGCTTGGGTTTGAACTCATGACCTTCCCATCAGTAATCCAATATCTTAACCACTGTGCTTCCAATATATACATAGAAGTACAGCGAGCCAATCAGATTGCAAGTTTCAAGATCCTGAAGGTTGGTGCCAGAAAAGTGTACCAAAAGTGCCAAGTACACTGTGACCCTTTGTGCAGAGGTTCTGAATTCAAGCTCTTTGCTTTTATGCTCGAATGAATCAGAGTGTAAAGCTAGTGTTAACATTCATGCTGTCTTAAAGGCTAACAGTTATGATAACGCCATCGCTAGTTTTCCCATCTCGAACACGTCGCAAGCACATACTGCTGAGGCAAAGCATAAACGATGACCTACCTCTCAACCCAGTTCTTGTAGTTAGGGATGTCTTTAGCGTAGAGCAACTTGTTCGAGGGCGAGTCTTTGCCCAGCTTGTGTTCTGATGTAGAACACGAGTCCATGAAGGTCTGCGCTACTACAGACAGACACGCGTCTGTGATGCTGTTCTTATGGATGTCAAAGACAAACTGAGGATTCTTTATCACATTCACCCAGAACCTTAATGGCAAACTGCAGAGATGGAGAGTGAATACAGAATAAAGAGAAGAGACAGAGACAAAGCACTTAACACGGCACATTGTCAAGTCCTCGTTATTGTACACTTTTAGGTCAACACAGACTTCCATACGCATTTAAAATGCCAATCACTGTCGAACCATGGTACATCAGATACTAACCAGTTACTTTTCCACGTGTGCCGGACATCTGGGTCTGTTATCTGGTGTTTGTCAGCCTGCTCATCCAGGAAGTCGAACATGTATTTGATAGCGAGAGGGAGTGCGCTGCCTCTATGGGCCGTGCTGAAGATGGTCTCAAACAGGTCGTCTACAAACTTCTGTAATGTACCCTGTCCCACACACACAATTAAAATTAGCTTTCCAATTGCAAATAAAACAACAGTTTGATATCTGGTGGCCAAATAATGTTCTTTACAGTAAACAAGACAAAAAATGAAAAGGAAGGTGAAAGAGGAACGAGCCACTAAAATAAAAGCTAACCTCATTGCATTCTCAAACCTTTCAAACTAATATAAAATGGGCACATTATTTAAAATACATACAGGAATACTCTGGCTATTTATTGAGGCCAAAGACCCTTTCCTATTTCGGAAATTTCCACCTACGGAACCTTTTTTAAAACCATGTTATTAGATTCTAGTTGGCGTTATTTATGGGCATAATCATGGTGGCTCTGATAATGGTCACTAAAAATGAGAAAATCTCGGGCCCCTTGGATATCCCTCAGGTCTCCGAACCCCACTTTGAGAAGCATGGATCAAGAGGAATAAATTAAACAAACCAAATTATTATCTAACAAAACTTTGCACTGTTGTTGTGCTTACTCTCCTCCCAACACCCAACTCATTAACACACTCTTTCTGAGATTAAATTAGTGCGTTAGAACAGGAAACCGCTAAACTATGCAGTGCAGATGAGGATCAGGAAATTGATGTAGACTGAGACCTCTGTTGAATCGTCAGTGGTCTGAAAAACTTGACCTAACTTGCCAGGAGCTTCATATGCAGTTAATGATTAAATAGCACCCCTGCGAGGCCCAAGAGGATTATGGGAAGTGTGGCTTCGAAGCAGTTAAAGCAGAGACGTCTCAATCAGAGATCTCTATACTGACAGGAGATAGGAGTGCAGATGAGGAGAAAAGCCAGATTTCTTTTTCCCAAAACAGCTCGATAAGCAAAGGTCACTGGTCTAATTAAGATACAGTGGTGCATGTCAGACTGGACCTGCTGCTAAATGTTAATCACGGACTAGCCTTTCACACACAAAGGTCAACATGAACTGGCTATAGAGAGAAGCTACGTAAAAGACATAGAAAATCTAGGGTTAAGACAGGAACATGGGCCTGCGTATGAGCTCGTATCTTATCTACCTTGGTCGCAAGCAGGCGGGTCAGGTAGATCTCAGAGACCATCTTGCTGCCACGGTCTCCCTCTCTCTGGTCCGAGTGGTCGTGGTTCTTGACCAGATGCCAGAGTTTGGTTCCACTCTCCAGATCCGGAGTGATCATGGGGGTCCGTGAGCGCAGACTGTCAGGACTACTGGCTGTCCTCAACATACTCTCTGTGACCAATAAAGAAACGGAGGAAGGAATTACTTAAAAAGACAGGAGGAATGAGAGGAAGAAAGAGTATTAAAAAAAATCAGTCAAATATTTAAAGACTACAAAACAATGATGATGAATAAAGACATGACGGAATAGCTGCCATTACTGCTATTGCGAGTTGTTCAAATGTGACGCAAAGCTTTTCAGCGATGGAGAGAATCTGTCGCACTTAAAGAGGCAACACTCCTTACTGTCACTCATGTAACATGCCATTCTTTCACATTTTCTCACTTGCAGCCTCTCTCTCAGATTCAGGAATTAATGTCGCTCATCAAAAGCTTGACAGTCTGTGCTACTCCAACAGCCAATCAAATATTAAATCACACAGCTACAGGTTACTGAAATATGAAAAAGACAGACAGCTCTAACCGTATCGGCTGAGGGACTTGGTAAACGTAGAGGAGTTGGAGATGTTATAAGCAGAGTTCTGCTTGGGGACCAGAGCCATCACTGAGCCATCAGTAACCTACACACACACACAGAGAGAGAGAGAGAGAGAGAGCTTTATCTTTATCAAAAAGAAATAAAAAGTTTTGCTACTTCACAAGACAATTTTTGGCACCCAGCTTTTGTTCTCCAATACACACTCGTAGAATGTAGGCAAACATTCCTAATGTGAGTGTAATCATTGTAAGAAGTTGATGCGATTTAAACAGCAATTTTAAAAGAATGACCCAACTTGTTTAATTGGGTAGAAATTAACATCAGCATTTTCCTCAATCACTTCACTCTATTCCAAGCGATTTTATACATGCGTTTATACATGAATACATGAAGGTTTTGTTTTTTTATTCTGATTGAGTCCAATTATTAACAAATTATTAGGATGGATAAATAGAATTGTGTTATTATTAATTACATTTAAATTTATAAACCTTATTTGTTGCACATAACTGATTGATTATCTGCCTCATGCAGGCTACCGAAAAACTAGGGCGGATTTGTGCTGCTGGTTGAATAGTCATTCTGCAGTGTAAAGGCTTGCTATCATTCCATGTTGTGGAGTTGCTATGGTTACCTGGCAGCTTGTGAACCTGCTAGGTTGTTGGGATGTTGCCATAGTAACCTAGTGGTGCAGGAAGTGTTGAGCCATTGGTTGTAATTGCTTTGCTATTGAATGGATGAGATTGTGATTGTGGTTACCTGGTAGTGAGCAAGCGTATTGAGGCGTTTCCAGTCATTATCGATCTTGGTGGTGACGTCTTCGTCCTGGAGAATGATTCTAGCCATTCGACCCTGACGCCATTCTACATACAAATGGGTTAAAGTTAGAGCCATTGAGATTAGCTGCTGGCAACTGTTAATTTACGGTGGACTTAGGACTCTGTGCCTTTCAATGGCTGTGGAACTACAGTAGCTATCTCTTACCCAGATCCATGTCTCCTGCCTTTGGTCTCTGAGAGTACGGGCTACCCTTATACACTGCGTCCAGCAGCTTCTCCTTCACCTGAGTGATGGTGTCACAGTTCAAGCATTTGACCGTGACCTCGGATGCGTTCTCATTCTCTGGGTTGACGCAGTGCAGTGTCTGTACACAGAGCAGAGTCATTAAACTCGATGCTCTAAATGATCGTGATAAACACATTGCTATTTTCATACATTATACCAGTTACACAAGCCCCCACCAGTTACACCGCCCACACAACCCCCCACCAAATACACCACCCACACAAGCCCCCACCAGTTACACTGACCAGAAAAGGCCATACCAGTTACACCGACTACGATTTCAAAAAATTTAAATTTTCATAATAACAAAGTAGCACATTTCCAACATAATGTTAAAAACAAAATCATGTTAAGATTACGAAATACAGTACAGGAGAAAATAAATGCTAACAGAAATTGCTTCTGATTCTGCATTTAAGGGAGAATTTTGTATCTGATGAATAATAAGGCCTCTCAGTGCGGGTACAGTAGCAACGGCACCATCGCACAGGCATAATCTGAAATCAAAGGGCAGAGTGATGTGGTATTGACGTGAGAGCAGCTTTAACATGCATCTCTAGCTGTGTGTGAAGAGCTACTGCTGTTCCACACTCTCGGTGTAAAGCTACTGACCAGGGTCTTATAGTCGATCTGCTGTCTGATCAGTTTGTCTTCACTGAGAGAATAGCGTGCCTCTCCTGTGATGGCGTCTATCGGCCCTTTCTCCATCTGCTGCTTCATTGCACAGTAGAGCATGAAGAGAGGCTCTCCTGCACACTCCTGTATACAAACAAATCCACACACACAGAGTACACATAATGAACAAAGGAAAAAATTTCCATTAGCAGTGAGAATATTGAAGAGTATATATCTATTTTATGTGTACATCTGGTTTTCTCCAGAACTGACTTAAAGACAGTATAGGGAGTATTTGGAATATTATTTCAGCATAAATGGAGGTACAGGCAGTGATCAGTGTGAACAGGCTTGTGTTTAATGCCACGGGGGAGATGAGGAGCCAGAGACTGCTGTGGATGATGCTGATTATCTGATAATGATAACGCTACTGCCTAAATTGAAAGAATTAAAGATTATAATGGGAAATGAGTTTTTTTATTTCATATGTAGATTAGGTTATAAATGTAGAGGTAGGCAGGGCATATTTCAATGCAATTGCAATGAACCTTTAAATGTGATTTTGTCCCTTTGTTTTTTTTTTTAAACCATTAAATAAGATTTTTTAAAGTTTCCAGAACTATACATAGTGGAAAATATACAGGGTTTCTCCCAGGCCAACACATACGGTATATAATTGTAATGAGGAGTTAAATATTTAAAAATCCCATTTCGGAGTGCAGATGTAGTTTAGGTCTAAATGGCTCTGGAATTATACCACGGGCCATTACCACCTCTCGGTTTTCTCTAAACTGTTTTCCCATCATCTGAACGCAAGGTATATTAAACTCCAATTAATTCCCAACATACACACTCATTCCGAGCGTACAGTGTGGAAATGAATTTCTGCTGCTTCAGTGTTTCTGCTCTTGTTTCATAGCCCACTGGAGAGAATTAAAGGATCACTGATGGGTATTGTTCTGTAGACCAGTCCCTCTGTTATGGATTAATGATTTCTGTGCTCATCTATACACAGAGGATGCTTGTTTCCTCTGCGCCAAACTGCAGGGTGAGAGGGGCTACTGACGGGCTCGTTGTCCAAGTTCAGCATAAACTCGCAGGACACAATCTATCAAAAGAGTCCTTCAGGATGCATGAGTAATTCCTGTAGTCAGGGAAAACAAAAACAGGGCGAAAGCAGCGTAAGCTGTCGCTGCTCCCCTGAGCATTCCCTATTCAGCACGGACGGAGCCCAGAGCGAGTCTGAATGAGCTGCGGAATCTGTGTGAAGGAGGCGGGTGCCAATTGATGGAGGGGTTAATAGAAGGCTAATGACTGTAGAGGAAAGTGCTGGTGAAGCACTTCAGAGCATGAAATGTGTCAAACCGGCAATGAGACGAGAGCTGAAACCGCCTCGCTCCCTCACTTTTCTCAATCATTCCTTCCTACGCACTGCCTCCTCTCATCTTTCACAAGTTCTACCTTTCTTTCTTGCTCTCCCTTGCGAACTGTTCTTTATCTTTGTCCTTTCATGTCCTATCCCATTCAGTGTATTGTTTGTCCTCCTCTACACAAAGGTTTCCTTTGCTGCTTGCTGAGCATCTCTTATCATAAGACCAGAAAACCACACTTGACAGGGTGCACATTGGCAGCCAAATTATCCACAATTAATTAGCAACAATTCAATTAATTAAAGCTAATAACTTCCTCACACATCGTGTATTGCTTTGTAGAGGTTTCTGGACCTCAAGTTCCTCTTGCTAATAAACAACTACTAAAGTCAACAGAAAATTGAACAGAACTGCATGCGGCCCCTTTGTGGCGTCCGTACCCTCTGAGTTTTTCGCTCGTCTCCCCCCCACTACCCTCCATATGTCTCCGCCTCATTGGGCTCGTTAGTATCGAGGCTAATTAAACAGACAGCTGTTTATGAGCAGCAACAGACAGGAGACAGACACAAATACTCTGACAGCTACTGGATTTGGGCTCCTCACTTCCATATCAGTCTCTGTGTGTGTTTGTGTGTGTTGATTTTACTGTGAATCACGAATTTAATATCTCTTTAGCAGCTACACGATTGAAATGCTTAGTCAAACTCATGTCGTGATATGAACCAGCATATCAAAGTGCAAAAACAAACAAACAAAACAACGCTCCAAGCCCTTATCAAAAAAGCAATGCAGGTTCATCTCATTCATTGCATCACAAGGATCATTAAATATCCATGCACGCTTCAGCATCTCTTGAGCAGTGACTTCTTTTTATTCCGATATCTGTGTGTCTAATAACACTTCTACAAACCGAAGATATTTGGAAGTCAGACGCAGAAAATAAAATCAAATAAAAAGGCTATATATAGAGTCCTGGCTGCATGGGCATGTGCACAGCTCATGGTTGAGAGACTGAGAAAGTCTCGCTGCCAGGGACATATGGCAGATTCAGTGCTGTCACTGAACTCAATCTCCCATAAGCCTTTGCAAGACACCCAAGGTCAATAAAGGATACACAAACACTAGGAACCTCAAGCTGTTATGTTCACACGTACGCACAAAATACACACACCACGTGTACTCGCACACAAACACACATGCGTGTACAGAATCAAAAAGGACGCGCAGAAAAAGATGCTTAATAGCACACCGACACACAAGAACACACTCACTCACCTTCAGGAACTTGTACAGGAGGAAGGTGAACCAGTTTGTCAGCATTTTCTCTGCTACAGACTCCGTCCTAAAAGAGGGGGGAGGGGGTTGGGATAGGGCGAAAAAGAAATTAATGTCAGATAAACATTACTTCAAGCTTCAAGAAACTATGTAATGGCTTGCCTCGGGACTACTAAACACTCTGCGTATGATCTCCTGAGAATTGGAGGCCGTTTAATTCCACTCTGACAGCAGTGAGCTAAAGACCAACAGCACCACCTGTGCTAACGAACGCGAGACACTCCCGAGCGTAACGCGGCCCGCGAACCGACACGCGCCCGAACGAATGAGCAATATTACTAAGCCAATTGCTCATTTTCTTCTGACTCTCCAAAGCAAACCACCAATCCTCATTAAGAAAACGCACCAATTAGAGTAATTCAGTAACTTTTCTAGTTGAGCAGAATCCTGCCGCATAACAACCCTCGAACGAGTCTCTCAGAATGAAGCAAATTAACAGACGAAGTAATTAGCGGACTTTATTAGCGCTAATCTGTTAACGAAGGGGGAGAGAAGTGGAAGGAGAGAGCGGGGTAAACTGTTTTCTCCTTCCTTTCTTTTTAATTATTCACTCGCTCACACACAGACAGATGACTGTGCCCGCTTGCGTGTGCGTTTGAACTTCAGGCACTGCTTTATCTTGTAAATCTGCTGGAGGAAGGTATGGCTGGAGTGAGCACAGACAGGAGTACCTGAACAAAACATGCTCTTACACAAGCCCCAATGGAGAGTACACTTAGATCAGGCAACTCATGCTTTGGAGCAGCTTCGGGAAACTATGTATGCAAGGCGCTCAGCTAGACCTTTGTTTTTTTTTTTTTGTTTTTGTTTTTTTAAAACATACAGTTGTGCCCAAAAGTTTGCATACCCCATGCAGAATCTGTTAAATCTTACCGTTAACAAAATAAGAGGGATCATAAAAATCCCATGTTGTTTATTTAGTACTGTCCTGAATACGCTATTTCACATAGATGTTTACATACGTTTGATTCTTAATACCCAATGTCGTTACTTGGATGATCCACGACTGTTTATTTTGATTTGTGATAGTCATTCATGAGTCTCTTGTTTGTCCTGAGCAGTTAAACTACCCACTGTTCTTCAGAAAAACCATCCAGATCCTGCACATTCTTTGCTTTTCCATCATATTCTGCATATTTGACCCATATCCAACAGCGGCTATATGATGTTGAGATCCATCTTTTCACACTGAGGACAACTGAGGGACTCGTACACGACTATTACATAAGGTGCAAACATTCACTGATGCTCAAGAAGGCAACACGATGCATTAAGAGCCAGGGGATGTAAACTTTTAAACAGGATGTTCCGTGTAAATTGTTTGTATTTTGTCTTCTGGGAGACACGTAACTATCTTATTTAGCGTCTGAAGCGCAGTACAAAACGGAAAGAAAAAAAAGAGATCTTTAAACAGAATAATTTACACAGTTCATCCTGTTCAAAAGTTTACACGCCCCCGGCTGTTAAAAGGGGTATGCAAACGTTTGGGCACAACTGTATTTCAGGCAATATATAACATACAATACTTTGTGTATGTATTCACCCCCTTGTAGTGTTACAGCCTGGAAATGGAACTATTCAGATGTCATGAAACGAGCAAGATGGACGGAACCAAATACAGGCCGACCCTAAAAGAAAACCTGCTCCAATCTTCAAGAGACGTGAAGCTGGGATACACTTTTCTGAGATGGAGTTGGAATGGTAATGCATTAAAAAAACCCACATTTTAAATAATTACAAATTAAATGGTACTGAATGGATACCGTTGATTTGTCTTAATAAAAGTTTTTATTTTTTTTATCATCTTTGGCAGCATTAAAGAAAAAGTACCATAAAATCCAGTTTAACCATGTGTTTTTTTGTTGTTAAATCTTACTACTGTTTTGCGGACAGCTTGTAAGCTACAGTATACACTGTGATGCACACCGTGCATGGTAGAAATCAAGTTCTCAAGTATCGTGATATGATATTTGTGTCTTATCGCCCAGCCTTACTGGAGTGGTTCAAAGCGTGTCTATTCCTCAAACTGACTAGGAGTCTATGGGGAAAACATGAAAATTATTGTTCAGCAATGATCTCCATTCAATATGATGGAGCATGAGCAATTATACTCAAGGAAAATGGGTAGAACAATATCATGATTCAGAAGTGCAAAGCTGTATCCCTGCAGCTCTATCTGCATCCAAAGGTGGATACTGACCTGGGGTGTGGGGTTTACTTTTGCAACAAACAAACGTCTGCGTTTCTGTTAAAAAATTTTTTGTACATTTTGTACATTTGTAGCTTTCAAATGTTAGACATACTGTGTAAATCAAAATGTGGGAAAAGTCTAAGGAAGGGGTGTGTAGGTGTGAATACTTGAACGCACAAAATAGTCATCATTTTTGTTTAAATACACATATAAATATCAGTTATCGCCACACCCACATAATCCAATTCTGTTCCTTCTCCACATCTCTGTGTAATGACTGTTTTTCTGTTTAGAAAGTATGTGTATCCATTCCCTATGATCATTTCCTCCTCTGTTCCTCTGTATCTGTTCATCTGCTGCTATGCCTAAAATAACTTGTTCCTCTCTCTCACGCTCTCTCTCTCACTCTCTCTGGGG
>JAOUWY010000030.1:16647719-16662321 GCA_025728095.1 Prietella phreatophila
CTCTCACGCTCTCTCTCTCACTCTCTCTGGGGGGCCTGTGTGCTCAGGTGTGTAATATTCTCAGACAGAAGTGAAGACACAGGGATGGTGCAAGGAAAAGATTCTGGCGTGAACGGTAACAGAGGCAAAGCGAGGGCAACAAATGACCTGCCATGTCCTCAATCATCAACACATTAAAGCATACACCATGCAGTTATCTAAAAACATGCATACAAAAGGGTCCAGGTACCTGCGGAGCAGCAGTTTGGGGTGGTTCTTGCTCTCCAGGTTTTTGTCGATGAGGTCAGACAGCAGCTGCTTGAGGACTCCTGTAGCGTACTCCATCTCTCCCTGCAGCGCACTCATGATGAGCGAGGCCACGTTGCCTCTGTCGCGCATTGAGAACGAGCGCTGGGCCTCCAGTGTGCGGATAAACGTCAGCAGGAAGTGCTTCTTGTTCAGGAGCTGCCCGAACAGTGTCAGCGCCTTCTCCACGTTAGCCGGCACCTGACGGAGGAGGACAGAAGTGACGTAGCAGGAGGTGATGCATCATTTCAATGTTAAAAGCTCTATTGAGGAGACTGTGCGACTCGATTTGTTTTTGGACTGTTCAAGGCGCCATCTGCGCAGCCATTTTCAGGTTTCTTATCGCCGACTAGCTTAAGTGGCAGAGCAAGACGCGTGCGTCTTTGATTCGTTCTCAAAAGAGCCCAGACTAGTCATTATATCTTAGAGTTGTTTTTGATCTCCAATTCACACCAAGCTTGTTTTATTGATACCGATTGACTCAGTCTGGCTAATAAGCCAGAACATTTGGCTTCTGCAGCAAGCTTCACAGACTAAACAGGCCGAGAAACACTTTTAACTTGTCAGCATAATAAAGAGACCCTGCTTGAATGGACGTCATTATTAAATCGAATCTAGCCTGACTGATATATTACAGCCCGTGTTGCTAATAGGCCAGTTTTCAAGTAGACCAACAATCACAGTAACAAAATACTTGTACCGCGTCCTCTATGAATCAATTAACGACCAAAAGAATGAAGCAGAATATGATTAACACTGATATCCATGCTGAATTTTTCTTCTTCCTCGTTATTGACTAGCCTCATGCAATGGGTGTACCCAATCAGTGTAGGGACTCGATTCTGAGCTCATACTCGAGTTAATAGAATTCAGAAGGAAAAGAGCCTCCATATAGTTTTTGCGCTTCCACTGAATTTTGCGGAGATTATATTCAATTTGAGTGCAAAAAAAAAAGGCTTTAAAAGTTTAGCCATCTACACTCCCCATTCTGCTTCGCAGACAACATCTTAGAGCTACATAATACACAGGGGAAATGAGATGGCACTCAGAGCAGCTGCCCCATTCTAACAGCTCCTAAACAGTGGAATAAAGCGCCGCTATCTTTCAGAGAGCATTTATTTAGAAATGTGTGTGTCGGTCTCTGGAGAGGCCAGGATTGCAACTTAGTAGCAAGAAATTGATCCATATAGCACAAGAGCTGATTCCACCAGAGATATGAATAGAAAGCCAATGCAACACACCTACTTTACCAATTATGCATCATGAGATGTGCTTTCTGTCTGTGTGTGTGAGAGAGAGAGAGAGAGAGAGAGAGCGAGCGCGCAGTGTGGATCGCTATTTATCAGTAGCCACGTTCACATGCAGCCTAATAATCCGATCATAATCCTATTAATAGCTGCATCAGAAGAACCACCTTCATGTACACACCTAAACCAGAATAAAGGTGTCATTAAGGATAACGAGAATGAGTTATCACGACTTTAATGAGACGCATGAATGTGTGCGGGCAGTGCGTTGTACCTCCATCTCCTTCAACACAGGATGATCCTCGATGCCAGGGAAGAGCACTCTCATAGCGTAGGTCCGGTAATCCAGGAACGGGATTCCTGCTCCATCTAGCTCTTGAGTCAGCTCATGGATATCAGTCTGCAGTTCAGCAAACGCTGTGGACAGACAGACGGGCTGGTTTATATTAAAAAGTTATATAAAAGCACACTGCCTACTCGACTCCGATACCTCGCAGTGGAGATAGAGAGATTAAACGTGCAATAAAGCAAACTGGAACCGACCAGTTTGTTCCTACAGTGTCGACCATGGTTAGTCAAGCCCTTCACGTAGTCTGAAGACGACAAAATATGTCCTAACTAGATTCTCTTTACCAATTAATATCAGCAGGCCAGTAAAAGTGCAGCCTCTTGTCAGAGGGATTTAACACTTCCTTTAGGATGCTGCAGCAGATGCCTGTTTGTGGGGAGGACAGGCTCTGGCAGGGGGGTGTTTATAATTTCTGACAGGCAAGAGTGTGGGCAGCCATGTGCCTGTCTCTTTCAGGCACTGCAGGGCAGGTGAGGGGGAAGAGTTTAGCAGGCGTGGATGTCAACCTTTGACATCCTGTCTGGACAGGAGAGGTGAATTGTGGGTTATTGACAGGCCCGAGACTCCGCTGGCAACTTAATGAGGAAAGTGGAGTGGATGAAGCAAGAGGCGCGAGAGCGCGAGAGCAAGAGAGACAACGTGCAAGAGAGGGAGGTTCATTGGAATGTATTAATATTTGTTTTGTCTGAAGACAAGTGATCTTTGACAACTGTCTTGTTCCTCTCAGACGTACACCGCTTACCTGTCTAAACAATCAGTACCTGCATTATTTACTGCCATGACTAACAGATCAATGGATAACCAAAGAAATGAAGCACAAACGCGGGGGAAATATATATAGATATATATTTTTTTTTTACTAAAACTGAAGCTACACAAAAAGGGAAGAGAATTAAAAGAAAGTGTGCATAAACTGTTTCCTCTAGTACTTCAGAGAACATGGAAATAAAGGGACAACGGAACTCTCGCTTTCTTTCTTTCACACTCAATCTCTGTTCATCCTAGAGATCATTCCTCCTGTTATCTCATAAGCACTTGCTCTCTCTCATCCCACTCGCTCTCTGGGTCTACATGTCTGCATAATCTCAGGGCTGGGACACGGACGAGGGCATCGCCTCAGGGCAGACCCACACTGAGATAACGGCTGCCTGGTCTCACGCCCTTCACAATGCAGAGAGAGAGAGAGAGAGAGAGAGAGAGAGAGGCACAAGCATTGCCATTAGGAGGAGCATTTTTTGATCAGTGAGTCAGTAACAAGCAAAAGTACAAAGGAACATAACAGAAGGGGAAAGAGATGAAAGCATCGATAAAGAGAAATAAAACAAAAAATATTTTAAAGAAAAAAAGGAAAAAGAAAGGGAAAATACATAGAAAGAAATAAAGAATGTTATAGAGAATAAAAAGACTGAAAAGGAAAATTCTATAAAACAAGGATGAAAAAACTACATATTGAAAATGCAACAATAAAAAGAACCCACAAATAAAGAAAAGATACAGAAAATGCTCAATTAATAACAATAATAATAATAATAATAATAAATAAATAAAAAGACGAAAAAACGTGACGAAGAAAGAAAGACAGAAAAGGACATATAAGGAAAAGGGTCAAAGAAAAATGGCAACTTGGATCGCACTTGGCAGTACGTTATATGAAAAAGTGAGACAGGAAGTGGTCATACCCTCCTTGCACTCGATTGCCACTCTGGACTCCAGGTTGTCCATCTGCAGCTGCAGGCGTTTGAGTGTGCGGTCGGCGTCGCGGGACTTGCGCTTGTATGCGATGAGGACTATGATGATGATGAGCAGCAGCAGGCCTCCTCCGGCCCCGATGCCGATGATGGCGGGAAGGGTGAGCAGACTGTCCGAATAGATCTGCAGCGTACCAGGGGAGTACTCGAACCCTCCAACACGCACCTGCACCATGCACACACAAATACAAACACATCTTTCTTTTTTTTTTACCCAAATGTGTGAAGTGTAGCACCTCCCCCTGTTTTCCACATTTTCACTTAATGTCTCTGTTGAGCGTTCTGTAGTAGGTGGCTGTTAACAGCTGTAATTACCAGGAACATGCAGACTAAAGCTTTTCCCATTAAACCCACCAAGACCTCACACCTCCACACAGAGCACATTAATTAAACGGCCCCGACCACAGAAGGCTATTACAAACTACGTTAGGCTCGGGACTAGCAAGTTTCTACAACGCGCTCGCAATTTAACCAGGCAGAGGTGCATAGCAGGAAGTGTAGTCCGTACAGAGAAGGCAAGAGAGCACAGTGCAGCATGAAAGCACTTCTGACTGGTTAAAGAGAGAAGAGAGAAACGGATGCAGCAAGTGAGACGAAAGCAGAAAACAAAAAGCACCCTAGATGTTCGGCTCCCTCACCCAGCTCGTATATAGGTCAGAGTATATAGGTCGAGGACAAACATCTGGGCCTGAGGTCTCAGAGGGGCTCGCATTCTTTTTTGTTCTGCCTACCCCCTCTCTTTCCTTACCCCCATCTATCTTTTTTTTCCTCCTCAGGGCTTTGTTGCTCAGAAGGAGAGCAGACAGCTTGGGAAAAATAGCAGAATGCTATTTTAATACCCTTGGTAGATTAAGAAAATTAATGTATAAAATCCGTGAGGGGAGAAAAAAAAGAAAAAAAGAAAAAGAAGAAACAAAGCAGCTCCAGCTTTAAGGATGGAATTTACTGTTTAAAAAAAACAAACCAAAAAACACAGATCGGCTTGTCTCGTAGCACGCTAATCATTACTAGCTGTAAATACAATCACCTTTTCTCAAATCTCTATAGACAAAACCATTTACTATCACATCTGAACAGGAACATTATTTATTTATTTATTTTTTAACAGAGGTTAAAATGAATAAACGCAGGGTAAACAACAACAACGAAGAATTGAGAAGATGCAATAAAGGATAAATACTCTCATAAGAGAAGAGACGGAGAAAACATTCTGTTCGGGGGAGAGAGAAAAAAGAAAAGGAAATCAGGTATAAAAGCAGACCCTAAATGCTTGTTTAATGCAGCTTTGGGTAGAAAGTGAGTGAAGATCTGGCATTTAACAGAGTCTAGGCAAGGTATTATCTTTCTTCATAAAATATGAGGAAAAGCTGACTGAGCTGCTCAATGAATACTTCCAGTATACTGCTCTGGGCTCTTATTAGTTTTTAATAGCACAGCGCTGTTGAATTTCTGGTCAGAAGGTGTTGATTAACGTTCTATAACAGGAGGGCTCGGACAGTAGAGCCAGCAGTAATGTTTAGATCAATGCGCTTGCTCTAATATACTAGTAACTCTTTAAACCACAGACTTGTTTATAGCAGCTATAACGTAAGTGATAACAGAACCTCATTTGTTTCTTGGACGTTCCACAGCATTAAATGCAACCGTACGCGAATATAAAAAAGTATGATGTGCCATTTTTAATCAGTACAAAAATTGTTGGAAAAACTGCTGTGGAAAAGGCACATGCCTTTATATTTAATCATCTTCGGGATGCTAATGCTAAATGGGCTGCTTCACACCATTACATCATTGATTATTTTCCATTTGATTTCTTTTTTGAATATTAAAGTGGCACCCAACACCCCAGTATACTACATTACTGCGATCAGGACCTTAGGCAACAGCATGAAGCAGTAATAAAACTGCATACATCATAAGAAGAACGCTGACATTTTACACACATTTAAATAAATCCTTTTCCGAGTGGCGTGCTCAGGGAAAATTCATATATTTTGCTTATGTGTAAAAAAAATTTTAAAAAAGAAAAAACGACAGTTCCTAATGGATTTAACATACCGTCAGATTTCTAGTATAGCTTTAGGAAGGAAGTGAAATGTTTAAAGGTAGGGCTACAGAGGTGTAAGGTGAGGGCTGTGTGTGAACTCACGGTCACTTTGTGCTGTCCAGTGAGGTCAGGCCATTCACACAGCAGCTGAGTCTCTGACACGGTCAACACACACGGCTCGTCTCCTATCAACACGGTGTAGTTCATCTTGGCATTACCAGGAGCTGCCGGGATCAAGTTCTTCCCCTAAAACACACAAATGCAAAGGTTTAAGTATGTACTACATGTATCATTGCAGCAGTCAGGTGTAAAAAAAAAAAAATTATGGGCGTGTTTCAGCTTCGGGTCAGATGACGGCGGAATCAGTACCGCAGTATCCAACTAAACGTCTTTATCCCCCATTGGCCGTTTTCAGACTTAACCTTCAGAAATGCGTACAAAGACCTGACTTCAGCTTCAGTCACTCTGTAAGGATGATGGAGTTTATAAAAAGCCGTAATCGTTTCATTTCCTCTTTTATGAGATTTGGATAAAAAAGAAAAAGAAAAAAAAGAGAGCTAATCATATAAAGGTTCTTCTAAATGAGCCAATGAAATGAGCCAATGAAATGCATTTTCATGGATATAGTTAGTTTGCCAATATCCAACATCCCCTCTCCCCAGGGGGAGAGCAAGGCAAGCCTGGGGGCGGAATAGACCGAAAAAGGTTGGCATGGCAGTGTGTGCAGAGATATTAACCACCGGAGGGGATCCAATTAAACGTGTAAATAAAACCCAGAAATAGTGACACACGCAAGCACGTGTGCGACGCTCACATGTTGATTTATTTTCACACACACACCTCATGATATACCCAGGAGGCCTTGCACACAAAAAATAAAATGGAGAAAAAAAATTAATTGAACAGAAAATCTGATGCACATCTAATTTATCTGCAATTATTTAATGGAATTGGGTTGATTTGCTGCTCTTAATTTGTGTGTAGGGTGAGAGGGGGGTTCTGCTGCTTGGCAGGAGAGTAGTAATCAAAAAGGTTTCATTACGGAGTTTGATTTAACTATAGAAAGTTGGTTATGGGAGTCACGGTGCTGCTTGCTACGGTATTTACATTCGAATTGGCTCAGGGGAAGAAGAAATATTTTTCCATTAAAAATACCACAACGGGTTTTCAAACTAGGGCTTTGAAGTTCAGGCAAGAGAGGGGATGGAGGAGGGGGTGGAATAAAGTCAGTATCACCAGAGGAGATGGGTTAAAGCATTGCCAGCTCAAAAAGGAGAGGCATGAATGCTGGGGAGAGTAAACAGTCTTTCAGTTGCTATCAGTTGGCTGAGAGACAGGTTGCTGAAAAAAAAAAAAAAAATTTAATCAGAAAGCCAGGAACTTCTTAGTTCTTCATACATCTAACGCTCTGTCTGTGAACAGTAATTCACTGGATCATCCATTACTGATGAGAATGATTTGAGTGTCGATTTTGGGAGCGATATTCCAAGGACATCACTCTGAATTGGACAGACGGTAAACAAGTCTGGCTGTTCAAAAGGATTCTGCCATTGTTAAATGGGGAAATACGCATTATTTACTTTTATTCATGTGGAATAATAAAGATAACAATCTAAGCACGCAGCTGGACAATTGAGGGTTAAGGGTGTATAGTGTCCTTGCTCAAAGACCCAGCAGCGGTTCTTTGGCAGCCAGGATATTTGCAGAAGTGCCAACATTGCTAACAAGAAAATCCGAGCAGGTATAGAGACGAACCAGTATTTTACCAACAAAACCCGTGTGTACAAGAATCTCCTCAATGCTTTTTAAAATTTTTATTTATTTATAACAACCTACGAGACAATCGTCCTGTCTTCTTGTTTTCTACTGGCTCACAAGACCAAGGCTTGTGAATTCACAGATCGATATTCACCTAGTTTAGATGCATTCAAACTTTTTATCCTTAAGGCCCACTTCCCAGTTTCTGGAGAACTTGCGCCCCCTTGAGCAGGAAAGCAAAGTGCACAAACAACATTTTTAATTACCGTCTGTTACGTTCTCCAGTGTATTTCTGTTTGCTCTATGTGCCGTTCGTGAGTCTATGTCGGTGGTGAGATTTGTGTCTTGTCTCCTCCCCCTTATTTAGGCCCCGCCTACTGTACGTGTCGCGTTATGGCTTGCTGCTGTATGATCACATCTCGTCCACGCCTGCTTCTGCCTTGTGCGATAGGATTGGTTGGCTGCATGTTTCCGGAGGTGTACTTAAGCCTCGTCAGTCTCCATCCCGTGGCAGATCACTGCTGTTGCTTTATGTAGATTGGAGTGCTTTACATATGTTGATTTGACCTGTGTATGACCTTAAGCATGTTATTCACTTTGTTTATGCTCTACCCCTTTAAGAATCGAGTGGTACACTTGTGCATATATATTAATTTTGTTAACTTACACACATTAATAGTCACCTCTGTAAATAGTGCACTGGTAATGGTGGTTAGTAGAAAGTTGGTTGGTTTTTCTCCTAGTTTTGGCTTCGCTAGGGAGTGAGGGAAGAAAACGTATTTTTGTTTTCTTTTCGTATAGGATAGCTAGTTTTTTTGTACAGTTAGAGGGAAATTTTGTTTTTTATATATATCCATCCATCCATCTTCTACCACTTATCCTTTTCAGGGTCACGGGGAACCTGGAGCCTATCCCAGGGAGCAGCGGGTAGTGTACACCTGCATTTGCAGTTGTTAATGTTAATTCGTTATTTATAAACCATTTGCTTTAACAGAAAGCAAAGCACCACATCAGCTCTTCTTTCAAGCACCATGAGCACGGGCTCAAACATTACTAGTGTAAAATGGGGAATGGGGGAGGGGCTTCCAGAGTGTGTCAGTTAATAGTGGTGAAGTCAAAAAACCTGCACAAAAACTTCAATTAGCTCATCTGCCGTTTTTATTCTGAAAAAGACACAGCTCTTTTGGTGTATTCTGGAGTATGTTCTATTGTACACAAACGTTCAAATGCGGCACTCTTATACAACATGTGCAAAGGTTTGCAAGTCTCATCAAAGTCTTACATTTCTTTTTATTCTTTCGCTCCCCACAGTGAATACCTCTGACCTAGATAAAGTCAGCACACGGATAAAGTGAAAACTGCAACCAGAAATAAATGTTTTTTTTCTATGTCCCATGTCCTTTCCCCTTCAGTGAACAGCCAGGTGACCCCCCACCGTGTTTGGTCCTAACGCTGATTTATCTAACACTGAAAACATTGAACAGCATATTTTTCTGAGGCTGCTCCCTTGTCTTCAAAATAAATGTCTAAAATGTGGTTAAACTGTAAATATTGGCACCTCGATATCGGCACTCACATCCTTCAGATCAACAGCTCAGAACTTTAACTGCCACCCATGCCCACATTTCAGTGAGACAGACAGAGTGTGACATCATAAAACTATTACATTTCAATGAATAAACATAAGGACTCACATACTTCCTGCTTCAGTGACCTTCATTGTTTAAACAGTATGTTCGAGAGAGAGATTGCATAGGTAAATGTTTGTATTGTTAAAGAAGAGGCAGACTCCTACCTTGAGAATGAGAGGTGAACCTGGCTTGAGCTCCAGCATGGTCGGAAGGAGGGGTTCAAACACAGGGTCCGGGTAGTTGGTAAAACTCTCATTGACCACCAGCAGTGACTGGACATTATCCATAATAAAGCCGATCTCATCTGGACTGGTGCCCGCCTCCGATACACTTCTCTCAGGGTCTGAACCTGCCACTGAGGGCGCCAGGCACACCATCACTGTATTATTGACCACTGTACAGTTCTGAAAGCGAGAGGAGGAGAAGTGGAAAAAAGACGTCAACACTCTTTGGGATTTCATCTCTTCATTTATAGACACTCTTAAAAATGGATAAAAACCCTGAACATTCAATAAAAGGTCATTAAAATGGTCAGCTGTTAATTACAATCAATATAAACAGTATTAAAATGGTGACATGTTTAACACTAGGGAAAATGCAGATCCTTTCTAATATAACAGAATATATGAAGTCCTCTAAAGATCCCGAAATTAAAAACGCCTTAAGACTCTACAAAGGGTGAAGTATGACATAAACTCAGTGAATATACGGATTGACTAAGGGTATAGCGGTAGAAGGAAGGACAGGGAGAGAATGGACTGAGTAGGACGAGGAGAAGAGTGGGGATAAAAGTGCATAAGTCATGTTGGAGAAAGGTTCCTCCAGCCCTGCAGGGGCTCAGTCGGAGACCTCGGCAACTTCTCTTTTAGACCTGATTTTCTGTCAGCGGCTGACATTTAAAAGGTTAAACTGCTTAAAGGAGATGCAATGCCACACATCCGCTCTCAAGCGCTTGCCGAAACACACGCGCATGCAAAAAAAGCCTAAGGCAGGGTTACCGTGAGGGCAATTAAACACCCCCCACGGATCGGTTTCTATGGAGAAATGTTGTATGTTTATTGTGCTAAAGGGAAAAAACTAAAGACACTTGGGGATTTTGGGGTCCAAGCTGCAAAGAGGAGATAATTATAAACACATCATCACTACACTGTTTGTGTGTGTGTGTGTGTGTGTGTGTGTGTGTGTGTGCGCGCATACACTTACGTTAATAGACTTGATTGCTCCCGACTTTGCTCTCATCTTGGGCTCCCTCACAGTGGCAAGGTTAGTTCCAGTGACAGTTAGCGGAGTCCCACCGCTAAAGAAGAGAACACAAGGCTATAAAAACATAATTTATACCTCCTTCTAGAAGTTTTATTCAACCATCTAGCCTCAAATTGTTTCCTGTGCCTACAGCTGACCTTGCAGTAACCACTCTGCCAGCACAACACAGTGCTCCATAATACACACTTTATCCATTATGAAAGCAACCTATCAAGGCAAGTGTATTTACTAGGCTAGAGTGCATTATAATAGACTGACAAACTGAGAGCAAATCTATTCTACATCTATTATTTTCTCTGAATCTATTAAGTAATTTTATACCACAGCACTATTGAATTCTCAAATCTGACTGGCCAGGGTTTCATATGTGCTTGCTTCTATAGTAACGTAACTCACACTTGAACAGCGGATTTTCCTCATAACCTAAGACGGATAACAACGTGTTATTTAACAAAGGAAAAGGTATAATTGTTGATTTTGGTAAGGGTTTTATTTTTACAATGAGGTTTATTTAACATTGATGGAATCCTGGGTGTCAGAGCTTTCTAACAGTCAGTAGGTTTTGCACCACAGGAGTGCGAGGAGTTTTAGTCATGGCTAATTTCCATCCAATCAGGCAGCTCTCCCCTACCACACGGCAGCTACCAAACAAACAAGGGCGAAGGCTATCACGTGCTCTCTCCGAGGCGCTAGCCGGCCAGATCTTTTCGAACTGCTGCTCATGTAACGTCAGGGGGCGGCGTAACACACTTCGGGGGAAAGTGCTATCCGCCCACTTCTGTATGCATGAGCTCACAGACGCCCATGATTAGAGTCACTGTGATTGATAGAGGAGAGAGAGAGAGAGAGAGAGAGACAGAACTTGATAAATCCATGGTAATTCTGGTAAACCTCTTTCGGGTTCCTCGGTAACATAAGCCGTGTTTTTTTTTTTTTTTGTCTTATTAAATTCAAGAAAAAGAAAGAAAGAAAGAAAGAAAAAGGCTGGGCTTCAGGCCATGTTGTTATAGAAAAAAGTGAACTTCAGGGTGGTAACAGCATCACACCAAGCTGTCACTGATTATTTTAACACATCCTGATAAGTGTTATAACAGCACTTCCCTAAGTGTTTTACTTCTTAAATATTATTTAGTCACTAAAGATAGGTGCTCGCATACGGTTTCCCATCAGCGACCTTGATCAAAAGATCATCAACAGACCTACCATGAATTTAATCAAATAAATAGCTTCATTTTCCCCACAGAGAAACAGCATTAATTAACAGAAAACAGTGTAAAAGGATTTCTTACGTCTATGCTCATCAAGAAATCCAGACACTGCAATACGCAAATTGGCAATTCTGCCATCCCTACGCATGTCCACTCCTTCCTCTGCTCTTGCCTAGCTCCCCTTATCCCCCACCAAAAATTAGGGTGGCAAAAGCAAAGCAGTACCACTTCTGGTACTTTCACAAGTCTGTGCACTCAAATTACGTCCCTAGAAAGAATGCAAACCCAAAAATGAACATGTATAAAAAGTTACAGGGACTGTAAATAAGTTAATATGACTTGGACAAAGATTACGCCACATATTAGAAGTAATTTAAGTAAAATCCCAATAATTCACAGACTATAACTGTAAATATAAACATTCCCGTAGAGCTTCAACGAACTGGCAATCGACTTGCACTTTATACAATGGCGGACGAACACACTCCAAAACCACACGATTGACTGTCTAGGGAAGAACTCTAAATCAGTAAACTAAATCATACTGAGAAAATAGGCAAAAACCCAATCCATCCTTATTCCATTACAAAATACAGATAATGTTTGCTGTACGTATGAATTAGCCATTAACCTATGTGGGTCACCATAGTGGCCAATATGATGACTTAATGAGGTAATTAGCCTCTGGTTACCTATTAATTGTGATTAAGCTGTGATTTAGCAATTACCGATCATCACACACACATTCGGATAGGTAATTAGAAGGGTAAATATAGTCCATCTGAAAACCTCATTCTGTCCCACATACTCTCTGGTGAGCAATTTCATAGTTTCATGTCTAAACCCCACTGTGGATTATCACTGATAAGTAAAATCATTAGAAAGGTGATGGTGGTTAGGCTTAACCAGAGGTGTTAACTAGGCTTAACTAGAGGTCGGCTGTGACTCATAAGTCAGTAGAACGGTTCAATATTGCAGATGTTTAAAGTCAGCAGGAAACGGGAGCTGCTCCCTCAGACGAGGGGAGGAAACTCATTGCTAGACTGTCAGTCAAGCAAAGCTCTGATGGGATCATAGCAACAGCAAATATGAAGCCTAAAGAGGTCAGTCCCCCCAGGCTAATGCGTTCGCATGCTCATTCTCTCTCTGTTTCACACCTCACACCATTTCACTACTGACTAAGCAGGGTGTGTGGATGCCACAAGGGTTGCTCTCATTTTCAGGATGCTAGTATGCCACTGTTTTGAAACACGGTCCCACTGGCGACTCTGAGGTTGGTGTGATCCCCGGAGACATGGCTGCCTATCTTCACTCTCTTTCTCAAGCATGCAACATAGCACCACATACGAGAACACGCTTGAGGAAGAGACAACCGTGGATGTTTCTACATGGCCTGAAACGAAATCGAGTCTATGCGTTCGCTCGGTCACACACCCACACGGTCAGCTTGCCACACACACACATGTCTCAAGCAGATTAAGCTCCTACATTCCACCTACACATCTTCAGTCCTTTACTAACAACTACTCATTCAAACATATGGCCATATTTCTCGGCCGTCATCTGTTCATCAGTGTAGCAGTCATCTGTTCATCAGTGTAGCTGTCTATCCCTCCATCCGTTCGTCCTCGCTTGTACCTTATAATGCTCCAGCTGGGTTCGATCTTCAATATTGTCGGGTCGTCCGTGTAGTTGAACTTCACCTCGGGGTTCCTCAGCTCTGCGAAGTTAATGTCCACCATCACCGGAGTGCCGCCAATCGCCGAACCCGCTGGAGTTACACACACAATCTCCCTCGCGCTGCGCCTGGAGCACACACACACACCACACACACGAACAGGTCATTACCAAACAAACACTTGAAAGGAAAGAATCTTTAGGGAACTCATGCTTCAATTGGATGTCGATGTAGAGTGCCAGGATGCAATTCTAAATCAATTCTTAATGCATCTTTATTTTTTTTTACTGTTTTAGTACAACCACTTGCTGCTTTTAACACACTGTTCTCATCATGAAAAAGAAAAAAACTAAACAAACCCTCGCCTTAAATGTACTTCCATTAAAGCTTTCATTAAAAGAACAAATGCCACAGTTCAAACCACAGTATTTACATATTTGTAGGGGGGAAAAATAGATTCAAATCGGATATTCTCCTGTTAGTCTCTTGATGTATGGCAAAAGAAACACGTTTCCTATAAATCTTGGCTAAAAGACCTGTCAGTTGAAGTACAACAATAGCTATCAATAAATCCAGGTCGTTTATAGCACACTTTGTCAGCGTTTTAAGAATTAAGCAGCATTTTAAGTATCTGGGGGTGGGGACAAAACAACAACAACAAAACAAAACATCTTGGGATGTCTCCCAAGAGTGAAATTTTACGCTAGACAGCTTTCGGCAAGTCAGTTACTCCTTTTTGTGTGTCCCTCAACACTCAGATTCTACTAGGCATGATGTGACTCTACAATTAAACAATGTAACCTTATTACCTTATGCAATATAATATTACATCATATGCAGTGAACATATAGTAAATAGGAAGCTATTCGGAGATTCTTCCTGTGTAAATACAAAGGGAATATCACAATGTGGTGGATTGTTATGCCTTACAAAATGATGAAATCGCCTTGTTGTGACATTCTGAGCAGTTATTTGATAGTAATGCAGTGTTCAGCTGTATCTCATGTTTGTTTGGCCTGTGCTAGTAGAAAATTACAATGCCTTATATAATAATAAATGATTTGAAGTAATTATATCCAGCTATTTTTTTCTACCGCTTATTCAAAAGGGTCGTGGGCAATCCCAGGGAGTATGGGGTACAAGGCGGGGGACACCCTGGACGGGGTGCCAATCCAACACAGGGCACAATCACACACACAATCATACACTATGGATGCTTTTAGAAATGCCAATCAGCCTACCATGCATGTCTTTGGACTTGGGGAAGAAACCAGAGTACCCAGAGGAAACCCCCACAACACGGGGAGAACATGCAAACACACACACACACACACACACACACACACACACACACACGCACACACACACACACACACACACACACACAC